>JAJLSG010000225.1:0-116740 GCA_030567495.1 Ambrosiozyma neoplatypodis | reverse complement strand
ATCGGTTGGTTTAGGATGTTAATGTTTTAGAGAGCCTGAATTTATTTATAATTTAGTTAAATATCTAATGATCCCCTTTTAAACTTTTACCCCTGCATATTGATTTCTTTTCATGTTATTTTTCTTTTCTATACTTTTCAAGTTCAATAATCACAATATATTAGAAAGAAAATGCTTTTCATTAAAATTTCAACTTTATTGACTTTGGTTATACCAACAACTCTTGCAATTTCAGACGACGATCTTGAAAGTGGTCTAAGTTCATTGATTGATGGTTTATTTGTTGATTTTGAAGATTGGGAACTAACAGCTGACTCGAGTGATTACTCTGAATTTTCTGTGATAACTGCTTCATATGCCTCTGAAATTTTACCTTATCTTGAATCATATTTAGATGTTGTTTCTACATCAATTTCTGGTTCAGTTTATGAAACTGCTGAACCTGTATTTGAATCTATTGTTGCTTCTGTTTTAGCTGCCGATAATTATGCTTCTGTTTATACTTCCATGGCTTCTAAATTTGGTGTTGAATTAGATCAATCTACTGAATCAGGCTCTTATTCAACAACTACTGCTGAAGAAGAAGAATCATATTATACTGAATCATTATTAGCTTTAGCAACTGGAACCTCATCTGCTGAGTATATTCCTTTAGAAAGTGAAAGTTCGGTCGTTGACGATTCTATATATGATTCAACTACAACTGTTTATATTACTTCAATTCCAACAACTACTTTTACTATTTATCCAACTGAAAGTTATGATACATCAGTTCTTGTTGACGAAGTTAACGAATTCTTAAGTACTGCAGATGCTTCTCAGTTAAGTAGTTTTTTCAAATTTACTACTGAATATCTTGTTGATGGTTATGCTTCAGATGAAATTGATACTGTTAATAATGCTTTGAAAAGAGATATTACTTCTACTTCTACTTCTTCAAATTCAACACAAACTGTTACCGTTTTATCAGTTGGTTTAGGTAATTCAGTCATCTCAAGTTCATTATTTGCTTTAGCTTCTATTTTCATTTCTATTTTAGTTTAGTTAATAATCAATTTTATTTTATTTTATCCTAATCATAATTTTCAAAAGTGTTGCTTAATCATATTTACTAAACCAGCGTCACCAGCCTTTTCTTTACAATTTTAATTGCAAGTCAATCAAATACTCATACTTTCCCTTATTTTCAAGTTATTTGTTATACCTTTACCTTTTTACTTATACTCACCAACTCTTATATGTTTTTTATAACTTAATCAATAGCATTTATTTTATTTCTGTGCATCATTATATTTGAGATCGATGCGTACATCCTTTTAATAACATAAGAACCATACCATAAATCGAGAAATTATGTACTGTTATTCATAATTGTTAATTGGCCGGGCTTAATTATTATTATCGAACTTAATCCAAGTTCTAGCTCTAACTCTAATTATAAGACCTCTCTTTCTGTTTTGTTGTGTTTATTGGTATATTATAATATTACCGATCGAGGAGTACAGTACTAGTATGTACGTGTACGTCTCACACACACGGCTCTCTTTCATTTTTAATTTATCAGAGCTATATAGGATTCAGAGCCATATATTTTATAATGTTTTGAATATATAGATATACTTTGTTTCCAAGTATTAATTGAAACTTCAGTAAGTTTAATTTTTAGTTAATGGTATATATGTTACTTATTTGCTATGAAAAGAAAAGGTTTACTCAACCAGTTTCTGCTCTCCAATTGAACATTTTCATTAAACATAACCATATATGAACTCATGAATCACGATGAAGATGCAAGGTAATATAGAAATAGTATAACTAACTAACAGGCGTTAACTCATTTTAGATTATTATCACATATATCATTTTGGGAATAGCATAAGTATCACCATATTTTCCTCTGAATTCTAAAACTTCATCTCTATCAACGTACCATATATTTTTAATTCTAAATCATATTATTAAGACAACTATTAACATGTTTTCAAAGAAATCAATTTTTGGTATCCAATTCATCTTCTTAGCTATTTCTGCTTTAGCAGCTTCTGATGATTTAAATCATGATGATGGTACATCTTTTTTTATTTCTATTCTCTTCAGTGAGTTTTATTCTTGGGAGCAAACTGCTGATTCTGATGATTACGAATCTTATTCTAAGATTACTGCTTCTTTTGGTTCTGTTATTAACCCTTATATTGAATCTTTTTATGAAGTTGCTTTAACTGCAGATTATGATGATGATTTTTATAATGCAGTGAGTGCACAAGTTTTATATGCAAGTGATGTATTATCCGTGCTTTCCTTACATAGTTTTAGCTCCATTTATGCTTCTATGACTTCTGCTTATAACATTTATGGATATGATGATTTGACTTATGATATTTCAGATTTTGCTGATGATGATTTTGGTTATGGTGATATTTCAGATTTTACTGGTGATGATCTTGGTTATGTGACAACCGATAGTTTTAGTTCTGTTACTTTTGATTATAGTTCTAGTGCTACTTTTTATGATGCTGTTAGTTCTACTGATGATGATTATTCAACTGATTCAAATTCAAGTGATTATGAAACCAAGACTTAATCAAATTTAAGTGAAACCAAATCTGGAAAAGTAACATCAAGAACTGATGATGATGATTATTCAACTGATTCAAATTCAAGTGATCATGAAACCATGACTTATTCAAATTTAAGTGAAACCAAATCTGGAAAAGTAACATCAAGAACAACTGATTCTTCATCCAATCAAGATTCTACTTCTACTAAAAGTACTACTTCTGCTGAAGATAGTTCTTCCATACAAAATGATTCTTCCACTCAAAGAAATCATCAAGTTTAGCTGCTTTAGGTACAACACTTACTTATAGTTCATTGTTGACTTTATTTGCTTTATTTGTTGGTATTCTATTTTAGTTTACTGAAAAATCCACTATTTTCAATTCCCATATACTATTTTTAAATGATTGAAATATTTTTAATGAAGTATATTATATCTGTTATCTCTATCTATTGTATATTTTCTATTCTCTTCTACATTTTGAACTTTAAATATTAAATTTTATTTTATTTTTATTTTAGACAATAAAACTATAAATTATTAATAACAAAAACTTTTAAGAAAATATATTCAAAAGCTAGTAGTAAGGATATCAACATAAGAACATAAGAAGAAATGTTTTATAAAGGAAAAAAAACAGTAATAAAAAAGACGTACAAGAAATAAAATCAAAGTAAATGAAAAAATGAAAAATAGTAAGAAGTCTTAACTATTTAAGCACATCAAATCAATTACTCTGCATCGGCAGTTGAAGGATAACCAGCAGTTTCCCAATCCCAGAAGAATGATAAATAAGATGGAGTACCATCAGTAATATCACAGGTAGTAGCATAATCAACTAAGTTTTCTCTAACAGTAGAAGTATAAGTATCTAAAGGACATGAATAACCTGGACCATCAAAACAATCTTGGAATGGGAAAACTTGATCATTTAAGAGTAATCTAACAAAATATTCATTTTCACCAGTAGTTTCATTAGTACAAGATAATCTTTCATGAATTAATCTACCACCTAATGGAACAATATCACTTGAAACAAAAGCTCTATTGAAATCAATTTTATCAAGTGGTAATAAGCCATCACTTTCAAATAAGCCTAAGGCAGTAATATATCTTAAAATATCACTATCATGAGAAAATGATAAATATAAAGAACCAGCTTCTTCTGGACCTTGTTCTAATAATGTAATGGTTGCATTAGCAATAGCACTACCTGAAGCATAAGACATGTTATAACCTGGACCTTCTGAATAAAAGTTATCTAAATCTTCATGATAACCATAAGCAACAAAGAAATCTGGTGATAAAATATCACAGAATTTAGATTGACCTTTAACATTAGTTTCAAAAGCACAATAAGTACCCATATCATAAACATCATCAGCTGTTAAGTTAAAGCCTGGAGCTAATCTATTTAATCTATCAGCTTCTTGTTGACCATAACTAATATTTTCATCAGCTAAAACAGAATCAGCATAATCATCATCCCAATTTGGACAACCTTCAGTGTTAGTTAATGAATTAGCACCATATTCTGAAGTTTCTGGTAAAACAACTAATTGATAATTACCTGCAAAACCATTACCATTACCAAAGAAACCTTGAGAAAAAGCAGCAGCTGAATCAACAACTCTTCTTTGACCAGCAGAGAAAATTGGAGTAATTTCACTGTTATTAACTAAATGGTTATATCTTAATCTTAAATCAGAACCAAATTTAAAAACTTCTAATAAACCAGAATAAACATCATACCAAGTTTCTTCTTCATAATAAGAACTATTAGTAACAAAATAATCATAATCATTTAAGAAAGCAAATGGACCACCGTAATTATCTGAACTTTCAAGTGATTCTTTTAAAGATTTATATAATGCTTCTAAAGTTTCACCAGTACTAGTAGTTGGGTATCTTTCACCATGTCTCATGATTAGATGAGCTTGATCAATTGTACAAGTATCTGGAGTTGTTTTTCCAATACCAAAACCTGGAGCTTCATGATTAGCTGCACCATTACTTAAATAATGTAAAACATTGAATAAGTCATTTGATTGTTGAGAGTATGGTTGTGGACTCAAAAGAGCAGAAGCTGGAGCAGTTAAAGCCAATGTGATTGAAACGATAGTTGATAAAGAAACCATATTAATAATAAAAAAGTATTAATTAATATTGTTAAAATCGATAAAGATATATCTTGGTTTTTCTTGGAAATTATCTTGGAAATCTTGGAAATATCTGAGTTTTTATATCGATCATATTTTTAATAATTTTTTGCAGAAATGAATATATAGAGTAACTTTTAGTTGAAGTTAGGTGTAAACGATTGAGTTGTGATTGGTTGAAAAGAGGAATATAAGTAGTGAAGAAAACGTGCGGGCTGCTTTCAATTTGTTGAATAGGCATGTGGGTAGGCAGACAATGAGAGATGAAAGAGGATATGAGCATTACCAGAATTGGAAGTGCGTAGATGAGGAGGAGAATAAGGGTCTTCAGACCTCAGATCGATCACTTGATTAACGTATACGTATACGTATAGCTCTAGCATATTACCATAAATCTACACTGATTCTACAACTCATTTGACGAAACAAACTCTTCAAGATATCGATGAGTACAAAGTTATTTAGGAACGTACGGCTGCTACAACAGATTCAACACAACCGAGTTTGCTGCCGGGCCATTTTTTATTTCCTAATACGTCTAATTGAATTATTAAAGCTACATGTATGTATTTATACTAATTTTATATAGTCAAAACAATTGTAAGTGACACTATATAGGTCACTTTACCATATAATTCCTGCATACATGCTGCTTATCTATCATCATATCTACAGCTATAGGTATATATAGATATGTGTGGGAACTGGGAATACCATAAGGTCCATAATTTCCATAAACCATTCTGTTAGGAATAGGGCGAAGTATAGATGTGATGGGACTAAAAACTATAAACATTATATGTGGGGAAAATAATGTAGTATAAACAAATGTAATAAGAAACAATACCTCATATTGGTAGGTAATAAACTTGATAGTAGTTCTCATAAACGATGTATAAATCATTGGATAGTAAACGCATCAAAATTGCATTCCGAAAGAGAAAGAGAAAACACTATTCAAGCACCTGGTTAGATATCGAATTGACATTCGCTATATCTGGTATTAGGCTTACCTACCCTCTAATCATCAGTATAGAATAGCTTATACAACAAGCTCATTCAACATTATCATCATCACAATGATATACACAATTACCGTAATGTCTATCTAACAGATATAACACATTACTTTAATAACTTAAACTAACACATTCATAATTCATCTATCGATGGTGGTGCTTAATTTCATAATTAATTCAAATTTAATTGAAATACATGTATTGCTGATAATTAAGTATACTGATAATGCTGCTTTTCAACTTAAAACTAGAGAGAAGAAATAATAATTAGAATTAATCAATCAAAATTGATTTTTTACAAGGTTAGTTCAAATTAACAGAAAAATGATTTCAGTTACAAGTTACAAGTTACAACTTATACCAAGATTTAAAATAAGTTTTTATTAAGGTCTTTATTCTCCTAAAGTATTTTCCATAAGAAATTCATATATAGTTTGTCTTCTCTAATAAATTACACATGCATGCCATGTTTAAAAAAAAAAAACACTTCAAAGTCTTCAATAGTTCTCAATAATTTGCATGATTTAGTTAATTGACTATTCATTATGAAACATTTAAATTTCATTGTTAAAAGATCTGTTTACTGTTCCAGTTGGATATTACGAATTATAGTTAATATTATATCAGTTAACTTGAATTAAATAAAAGAGCTAGATCTTGCTAATGATGATGATCTATTTGTGAGTATCAACCATTCAATATTATAACTGAGAAAAATGATAAAGGAGACTAATCACTAATGTAATGCTTCAAATCTTTAATGATTTTGATTATGAAGAAGATCCATAATTTTTAAATGTGAATTAGTTCAATTAGAGCATATACATGCACTGAAGAAAACATCAATGCTTAACAAGACGAAGATGAAATATTAGAAAATATCATCATGTATAAGTCATAAACTTTAATTCACTACATGTATAGGTTCTTTAATAAAGGTATTATTACAATTTAGAAATATCTACGGTGATTTCTTCGGCAAGTTGGACTGAATTTCTTGAAACGCGTGGTTGTCTCACCTATTTTTAATCGATTTGGGAGCTTAAATTAAGTTAAGGCATGCATATCTAAAAGCAAACTATTTGACATAATAGGGGTTGATCAAATATTTCCATGAAACATCAAAATATTTCAGGTAATCCCTGAAGAAAAGATATAAATATCAGAGCTGTTCTCATCATCATATCTCTCTCTTTAAATGATTTCTTATTCACGCCTCGATTAAACATCTTGTTTCAATACAAAATCATTTAACAAAACTACAAAACTATAACAAATACTTTAGATACTTCAGATACTTCCAAATGATGCAATTAATTACATTATTCACATCCATTTTAACGTGTTTTGTGATTCCAATTATAGCAGAATCATCAGATTTAATTTCAAAAACGACGATAACTACAAATTCACAAACTTCAACTTCAACGTCAACTTCAACTTCAGTAATAGCTACATCTTCAGATTTATTCAGTGAATTTATTGATGGACTAATCCAAGCTAAATATTCAGAGTTTTCAGAATGGACAAAGACAGCATCATCACAAGATATATCCGAATTTAATGAATTTACGATATCATTTGGTTCAAAAGTTTATGAAATTTATACAAGTTTTTATGATCATGTTTCAAGTATTGGTAATAATTCTGATTCAATAATATCGTTATCATCCGAAGTCTTAGAAAAATACGATTCAATTACTGCTGGCAGACGTTATCGTACTAAATTATCAAGATTTATGAAAGATGCTAATGTTACAACATCTATAAATTCAAGTAATGGAGCTTCTAATGTTTCAATATTTGTTAATCCTACTGTTATGATGATTTTTGTTAGTTATTTGACATTCTTGTTATAGGCAATATTATATATTCTTTTTAAAATTACTTGTTTTCAGTTCTGTTATTTATTGTATTTAGTTATTTGCGTTTTTGAAAAACTTCATATAGACTTTCCTCCTTTACTATTTATAAATCAATTCATATATGCTCTTGTATTACATAAAATTTACATTAAATCAGTAGCATTGTAATAAGTTTAAAATTCGAAATAAAATTACTGAAAAAAAAGTTGCTTAATTTATTATGATAAATTAAATAAAGTAACAGATGTTAGAACAATTAAGTTTAAATTAGGTAGGTACGTAGAAAATTATTTTTTGATAACTTCAAAATCTAATTTAATAACAGAAGAACATTTAAAGTATAACTCAATTAAACTCCGATTGATTGTAAACAAATACTAATATGTTAGTTTCCTTCACATTGCTGTTAATTATTAAAATTTACTTGGTAGAAGATTCACTTAAAAAGACCACTTCACTCTATTGGAGAAAATTCAATTCTTTTTCAACTAAAAGTAATATTTGAATAATGATAAATTTTAGAGTACATATACCCTATATTTCTCAATTGAAAAGATGGAATATGAATTAGATATCAAATATTTAGGACCACTAAATTTCACAATATTTAAAACTTTGAAAACATAACAAGTTACCAAGTTTTCCATGATTCATATACAATGTAGTCAATTCAGCTTTGATAACATATTCTCATATAATATAAGGGCTCAATTGGTAATTGAAGAAAATGATGGAATACATGACATGTAGTAAAATAAAATCAAAAGTTGTTCATTCATATTCATGATTATCAATTAAACTGAGCTGTTAAAGAACAATTTGATCTAATAGTCGTTAGAGAAATATATGGTTATCATGATGAGTATCAATGAATAGTGATTTGATGTAGTTGATGTAGTTGCTGTCCTATCTGTGAGTTGTCCAAGAAGAAAAAGGAATCATTTTTGAATCATTTTTTATCTTAATCACTAACATCAGTTACATCAAGTATATACGGAAAACATTTGCGCATAGCTTTTAGAAACACGTGACATATTGTGAGATAAATCTGTGAAATGCGCAATTCATTCAAACCTATTTTTAATCACACAAAAGCTTGTTGATTCAGATTGATCAAACGTTTCAATTTCTATTAAAGCAAATTAGATCAATATGGCTTATATATTCAGAGTTTTAATGGAAGATGACGTTTGACGTAATATAATAAAGATTCTTAAGAGTCGGCCGGTTAACGTATCTTCTTCTTTAAATTAGTCTAATATATTACAATTTCAATCTGTTTCACTGCTTCACTTCTCTTGAACTAACTATATACCTTACTTTTTCTTTCTACATTTTACAACCAGGTACATGTATCTAATTAACTATCTACTCGTTTCCAATCCTTTCTACTCCTTTCTACTCTGGCTTCTTATCAATTGATATTGAATTAGAATATCTTCAAATCCAGCCATTTAACATTTCAACTCCATTAACTAATTAGTTCCATAAAATGAAACGCCGCCAACCATACATGTTGTACATGTAGTTATACATGTACCATGCAATTTCACAACTTGACTTTCTTTTGGTTATTTCTATTTCTTTACCAATCTTTTACTACAAATCATATAGTTTTTCAATTGATCAATTAACTATTATGATACTCTTTTTAATCTTTCAGCATTTATCAATAATCACACTATTTTTCTTTAAAGGGGTCAATTCAGGTACAACTGATTGGAGTACTTATGGTGCATATGGAGATGGTGATAATGATATAACATTAAGTGATGGCTTATATTGTTCTGATTTTACAGATAGTGATGGAAATTTGATTCATACTCCAACTGATGATAATCATTCTGCAACTTGTTATTATAAATCAGAAAAAACAGATACATCTGAAGTTCCATTAACTGGTACTGTTACTGAACAAGCGGCAGTTGAAACTACTTCATCAACCAATTCTAAAGGTACAGTTACTGTTGTTACAACTCCAGGTGAAGCTTCAACTGCTACTGTTACAGCAGGCGATGAAGATAATACTTCAAGTGATGAAAATGATAAAACCGTCACTGAAACACTTGGTGATTCAAGTGATTCATCTGATGGTACTGTTACAGTGGGAAACATTTCAAGTAATGGAGATGATGAAACTGTTACTGAAACTTCTAGTGATTCAACTGGTTCTTCATCATTTGTTTTTGGTAATACAGATAGTGAAAGTTCGAGTACTAGTGGTATTGGTAATACATTACCTATTATGGGATTTGGCTCTCTTTTTGGACTTTTAGTATTACTACTATAGGTGTATATTTGATGATACTTCTCTTCAATTTTATTGTTTCTACATACCTTTTCTTGTAATAATTAAATCAGATATAAAAAAGGACCCTTGCTGGGCCTTGCATGAAAACCGTTTACGACGCCGCACCACCGCTAGCGGCTCAGCAGCTTCCCGGCGTGACCATCTCTTTTTCTCGGCAATTTTAATTTCATCTTCTGATAAAGAATTAAGTGCAATTTCAGCTGTTTTCCTACTGTTTCTTCTCTTGATGGCAATTCAAACAAACATCAAATGTCACTCATAAACACATTAGAGGACACTTCATTATGTCAGTCGCTTCCTAGAAATGCAACAGCTTCTCAAGTATGCAAATTAATCAAACATCATTGCAATACTTCGGAACTTAAATATACAAAATACTATTATTGTTCCATACCCAAAAGTTCAACTTTAACTGTTCTTTTATCATTTACTGCAATCATATTCTTAGTCATTTTATTATTCTTAATACTGGGTATACTAGCTTCCAATTATTTGACCCCGAACTTAACAACATTATCAAGATCATTACATATGAATGAAAAGTTATCAGGCTTAACATTATTAGCATTTGCCAATGGTGCTCCAGATATATTTGCCACATATATTGCAATGAATTCAGGCTCAACTTCATTAGCAATAGGGGAATTACTAGGGTCTGCTAATATCGCATTAACTGTTGTTTTTGGTTCAATGATGATTGCTAAACCTTTTAAAGTTGATTATAGAACTTTTATTAGAGATGTTTCATTATTTACTATTTTAATTGTTATCAGTTTGATGTTTTTGTGGGATGGAAAGATTAAATTATATGAATCTGTTATTTTGTGTTTGCTTTATATTGCTTATATTGTTTTGAATTTCTTTTCACCTGATAAATTAATAGATGAAGATGAAGCATCAGAAAATACAGAAAATTTTGAACCAAATGATCAAGATGATTCAGATTTAGAAACTAGAACTATAGCTAGTACAAATAGCAGCCACTCAAGTAATAGAGATACCAATTTTGAAAGAAATGTTGAAAATTTAGAATCAGGTAGAAGTTTTAGATTATCAATTGTTGATTCATTAAAATTAGCTTTAAAATTTTGGGATTCAAAAAAATTCAGAGAGCTTGAATCAAGTCATTTAAATTCAAAGTCAAATAATTACGATGAAGAAAGACAGTTACAACAGCAACAAGAACAACAACAACAACAACAAGAGAGATCATCCCAGATTGATGAAATTATAGAAAGTTCAAGTGATTCTGAAATAGATCAATCTAAGAAGAATATTCCAACCATTTCTGTTGAATTATTAAACGATCATAATAAATTACATTTGGAACTTCCACCACCTAGAGCTAATACCGATTCAGCTAAACCTACTCCAATTTATACTATTCCAAGTATTATCGTTACGGATGATTCAAGTATAAACAATACTAGCAATATTAATGAAACAAGGCCACTGTTGTCTATCAATACCGATTTATCACCATCACCCCCATTACAACCAAATGGACTTTATTTAAGTCCTGTTGGAAGTACTGATAATTTATCTCTTATCTCCAATACTTCTACAAATTCAAATATTCTATCAAGTTTAAGTGGTCCAGCGTCAACTATGTATCATCCTTTACAATCTCCACAATTAATTGATAAAATTGTTCCTGAAATCACTTTCAATCTATATAATCGTATGGAAACAATGCTAAGCTTATTAACTCTACCATTTAATATTATTTTCAATCTGGTAATTCCAATTCCATCGAATAATGAACATTTTGAAATTCCAGATGATTATCCATTAATTGAAACAATTTTAAATGAATGGAAAACTGAAGAATTCAATCAAAGAATTCTTTTGTTTCATTTTCAATTATTTTTAACACCATTTATTATATTTGAATCATATTCATTTCAAATTATGTTTATTTCAACATGTTTATTTAGTTTAAGTTTATTATTCAACTTATATCTACCAAATTTTTATCAATCAAATTTTAATTTCATTTCATGTTTAATTGGATTCATTTTAACATTAAATTTAATTACTGCAACTGCATCTGAATTAATTGTGATTTTAAAAAATATTGGAATTATTTATCATATTCCAGAATCAATTTTAGGTATGACTATTTTATCAATTGGTAATTCAATTGGTGATTTAATTACTAATGTTACATTAGCAAGTTTAGGTCTTGGATTAACTGGATTACATGCATGTTTTGGATCACCATTATTATATGTTGTTTTTGGTATTGGATTAAATGGATTAATGTTTTGTTTAATGAACAATGTTAATGGAGTTGAATTTGAAGTTGATAATAATTTAAGAATGGCCAGTTATTCTTTATTAGTTATGTTACTAATTTATTTAATTGTTGTTCCTTTGAATAATTGGTATGTTGATAGAAAATTTGGTATATTCTGTGTTTTATTTTGGTTTGTTTGTATGATTATTCAAATTTCTTGGTTATAATGAAATCAAAAAATTTATATTAGTTTTTTATTTATTTAGGTTTACAATTTATTTTATTTTTATGCTTTTATTTGGCGTTTTTCTTTTATTTTTTCATTTCTCTCGTTACTATATGTATTTCTGTTACATTATTATGTATATAATATATTTTTTGTTTTAAATTGGTGTTACGTTTTTTTTTTTATATTCGTTTTTAATTAACTAATGATACACTATGAAAGTACAGATATAAAAAGAAGTAAAGAAAACAGTAGAATTAATTATTATTATAATTGAAAGAAATCATCATTATTTGGCTCCTTAATACCCAATCTTTTACGAATTGAATCATCAGTAATTGAATCTTTAACAGCTTGTAATTTTTCATCATCTTTTTTATAATATGAATAAAATTGAATTAAAGATTTATTAAAATAAAATGAATTTGATTTAGTTTTTTTATTTGAATTTAAAAATTTCTCAATTTGATCTAAATTTAAATTATTATAATTTAAAATTTCAAGAAATAAATAATCAAATTGTAATTCAAATTTTGTATTTTTAACTTCTGATAATTTCCAATTAATTAATTTTAAAAAATTTGCACCACTACTAATTGAACCATTTAATTTTTCAACTTGAATTAATTTTAAAAAAATTTCTAAATTATTTGGTAATAATTCACTCATTTCAAAAATTAAACTTCTTGCTATTTTAATATTATCATCTAATAAATTTAAATCAATTAATCTTAATTTTAATTTTGTATTTTCAATTGGTGTAAAATAACAACCTTTTGTTAATATTTCTTTTGCATCTTCAGTTAAACCTAAATTCAATTTAAAATTTGAGTATTTGATCCAGAAATTTGGATATTGATTAGTTCTAATAAAACATCTTTGATAAACTGTATCAATTAATTTCAATGTATTAATATTAATTGAAGGTTCTTTTGATTTCTTTAAATTTAATGTTTCAACATATTGTAAATATAAATTCCAATTATTTAATTCATCTCTTGATAAATTTAAATTTGGTTGAAAATAAGGAACTTGAAATTTTTTTTCAAAATTATATAATTGAAAAACATTAAATTGTGTAGTTATATAAACATCTAAAAAAGTTTTTCTAAAACTTATTTTAAATGATTTAAAATTATCATTATTAATTAAATCTTTAAATTCAAATTTAAAATGTTTTTTTAAATCATTTTTATTAATCATAAATTTAATAGTTGTTAAATCTGCAACTTCAATTAAATGTAACCATAATTTGAAATATTTACTATAATGAAACAATGGAATTTCAATTATTCTTCTTACGAGAAAATGATACATTTTATTCATTTCTAAATCATCATCTTTTTGAACTTTTAAAAATTGTAAAAATAAATCATAAATTAAATGACTATAATAATGATAACCAACTTTATCAATTGAATCTTCAAATATTTGAAATATTTCATTATAATCACTTTTAACTTTTAAAATATATTTTAAATATGATTCCCAAATTATAATTGAATTTGGTATTATACTTAATGCTTTTTCATAAATTATATCAACTGTTGATAAATTCTTATCTAATTTATATTTCCAATTAGCAAAATTGATCCAATATTGTTCTAAATATGGAAATTGTATAAGTAAGTTTTCATAAGTTATAAATAATAACTTAATCCATAATTTATTTGAATTTTTAGTTAATTCTATTGGACGTTTTGAATTTGTTGTAGGTAATGTTTCTGTTAATTTGATTAATTCTTGCCATAATTGGAAATCAGTTGGGTTATTTGAGACTTTTCCAGCCAGCGTGAGCCAATTCCTAGGAATATCTGTTGTATCAGTATCTTCCAGCATCTTTTTACCAATTATCTGATGAAAAGAACCACCTAAAACCCACCAAATCACCACAACAAAAATCATTTTGAAAATAGCTTTAAATTGCGAGGCGGTGCAGAGATGTCTTCTGAGCCGCACGCTCTGATTTTTTCATAAAATTTTAAATTTTTCAATTTTTTCCTATATAGATAAAGATTTCTTTCTTCAAAAATATAATTCCAATTCAACACAAAAAATAGAAAAAATGGCTAAAAGTGAAATAGATAACTACGAAAAAAGACTCCCAGCTTTATTACCTTTTGCTAAACCATTAGCTACAAAAAAATTAAATAAAAAGATTTTAAAAACAGTTAAAAAAGCATCAAAATCAAAAAATGTTAAAAGAGGTGTTAAAGAAGTTGTTAAAGCTTTAAGAAAAGGTGAAAAAGGTTTAGTTATCATTGCAGGTGATATCTCTCCACAAGATGTCATTTCTCATATTCCAGTTTTATGTGAAGATAATAGTGTTCCATATTTATTTGTTCCATCAAAAGAAGATTTAGGTTCAGCTGGTGCTACAAAAAGACCAACTTCTTGTGTTATGATTGTTCCTAAGAAAGACGGTGATTATAAAGAAGGTTATAATGAAATTGTGAAGGAAATCCCAGCTTTATAAGGTTAATTTTTAAAAATTTAAATGGCATTTATTTTATATATCCATCTGTGTAGATCGCATACATATCTCTCTCTCAGACTCTCTTCTAAATTGTAATTTTACTTTGGTTTTATGAAATATGATAAACAATTAAAATTAATTGTAGTAGTACATGTAATATTAAGTAAGTAAAGAAAAGCAAATAAAGCACAAAAAACGTGAATGAATGTATATTATAATTATGAATGAATAATCTATGAAATTAAAAACAAGTAGAAAAATAATAAAAAAAAAAATAAAGTAAATAAATAAATAAAATTAAGTAAAATGGAATATTGTGAATGACAGATCAACTGTTATTATTGATGATATTATTATATTTCTTGTTCTTTCTTTAATTCTGATCTAACCCATCCTTCTAAACCACCTTGAATAATAATTTCTTGTAAATTAGTACCTAATTCACCAACTTTAGTTTCTAATATAACATTATCTTCACTATCTTTAACTGTAACTAAAGATTTTGGAACATTCCAGTTTAAAAACCAACCTGTTCTTCTAGTTAATTCAGGTTCACTAGATTTATATTTTTCTCTTAACATATTAATCAATTGTGGAATTTCTAAAGTTAATAAAGCATTATTAATTGCATTTCTTGAGAAAATATTACCAAATGAACCAGAAACAACTAATTTAATATCTCTTGCTAAAATACATGTTGCAGCTTGTTCTCTTGATGAACCAGTACCAAAGTTATAACCTGATATTATAATATCACCAGCTTTTGTTTTTGCACCAAATTCTGAATCATAATTTTCCATACAAACTTCAGCCATTTTTTCTCTTGGAACATCATCTTGATAAGTATATTTACCTGGATAAATACCATCTGTATTGATATTATCAGCATCACATAAAACTAATTCACCTTGAATTTCTTTAGGGAAACCTGGTAAAACACCACCGGCATCATCAGCAGAATCATCACTTGATGATGATGATTCTTCAACTGGTAATTCATGAATAATAACTTCTTTTGTAATTTCTGGAGTTTCAGGACATGGTTTACCTAAAACTTCAGCAGGTGAAGCAATTTTACCAACAACTGCAGAAGCAGCAACAACTTCAGGTGAAGCTAAATATGCTAAAGCATCTTTTGCACCCATTCTACCTTTAAAATTTCTATTTGTAGCAGAAATACCAATTTCACCAGGTTCTAATAAACCAGTTCCTAAACCAATACAAGGACCACAACCAGCTGGTAAAATGATACAACCTGCATCAACTAAAACTTTCCAAGCACCATCAGCTTCAGCATCTTTTTGAACTTCTGATGAAGCAGCACCAACATAAAATTTAACATGTGGAGCAACTTTATGACCTTTAACTATATTAGCAGCTGCTTTAATATCAGATAATCTTGAATTTGTACATGAAACTAAATAAGCTTTATCAACTTTTAAATTATCAGAAGATAATTTAGTTAATGAAGTACCAATTTTAACTGAATTTGGACCAGAAATATAAGGAGATAAAGTTGATAAATCAATTGTTAAAGTTTTAGCATAAAAAGCATCATCATCAGATTTTAAAATTTCTTTATTTGCTCTTAATGCATCAATTGTAGCTGTATTAATTCTTGGATGATTTGGACCTAATCTTAATAATCTATTTGTATAAAAATTAATTAAAGTATCATCAATTGGAAATAAACCAGATAATGCACCCCATTCAGTTGTCATATTTGCAATTGTTAATCTATAATCAATTGATAATTTTGAAATTTCTTCACCTGTGAATTCAATTGCATGATTTAAAACTTCATCATTATTAAATAAACCACATAAAGCAACAATAACATCTTTACCACTAACACCTTTTTGCAATTGACCTTTTAGTTCAACTTTAGCAACAGGTGGGATTTGCCACCAAGTTTGACCAGTTGCCCAAATTGAAGCAGCATCAGTTCTAACAATTGGAGTACCTAAAGCACTTATACCACCATAAGTATTTGAATGAGAATCAGAAGCAACAGTTAAATTTGATGGGAAAGCATAACCTTCTTCAATCATAATTTGATGACCAATACCTCTACCAGCTGGATAAAAATCAATACCTTGTTCTCTTGCAAAATTTTCAATATTAGCATATTTTGTTAAATTTTTTTCAGTTTTATTTTGAACATCATGATCTAAAGTATTAACAATTTGTCTATTATCTTTAACTTTCTTAGCACCTAAACCTTTGAATTTCAAAGCAACAGGCCAAGAATTATCATGAGACATGACATGAGCAGGTTTAATTGAAACATAATCACCAGAATGAACTAATTTATTTGATGGTAGTCCAACAGCATATTTTTGAACTATTTTTTCAGTTAAATTCTGACCTCTTAATAATCTTGAGGAAGTTGAAAAAGATCTATTTTGCTGTATTCTTAATACACTTAACATGATATGATTTGACAAAGTTTAAGAAATAAAAGGAGTCAATAAAACAACCAAAGATTAGGAATTATAGATCAACTACAAGTAAGTATTTCATCGCCGGTGTGACTAACTAGAAGTGAAAAATTATTAAAATTTATTTTTTGATTTAGCGCGCTCAGGTCCGGTTTAGACAGCCAATCAGAGGGCGGGAAAGTAAGCATGGAGGTTGGTGCTTTTAGAGTGTCTATACACAAATATATAGTTGTACTACAAGAAGAACGACAAGAGCAACTGCTGCTAGTTACTAATGTCAATGCTGAATATGCTCACCTCCTTGTTGTCGTTGTGAAACATTTAAATTAGCAAGTAATTCTTCAAAATCAGTTAGAGCAATTGAACCATATTTGAAAGTTGAAGATATTAAGCTATTGGATTCAGCTTATTATGAAAATGAAATTCATTATGATGACCCAAGAGTTATCTATAGATCACCTTTATTTAAACTAAAATTTATAGACTTAGATTCATTTGTAATTGATAGGGTATTTAATTCTGCCTATAGAGAATATGAAGTTAATTACATGAAGAATAGATTGAAATCTGAGTGTATTAACGAAGCTGATGTCGTGAAAATAAGAATTCCATTTGAAGATAATGCACTTAGAGCAGGTTACAAATGGAGTCTTGGATATGACCAATACTCTTTCTTATGATATTATTGGAATTAGTGCTAGTGCTGGTGGTAGAAATAAAACAGATCTTCATATTTATTTCATTTCATTTGTTCAGTTCAACTAATCCTTTGGATCAAAAGAGATAGTGTAAATATTGTTTATTAAGAAAATCAATTGAAAAAAATTATCAAATTCTTAAAAATGGTGGACAATCAAAAGCTATTTTTATGAGATGATGCATTGCAATTTCATTATTAGCTAAAGTCTATAGAAGAAGCAAATGTTTTAGTCTTTTACAACATCCATGATTCAAGATGGATTTGAAAGTTGTCCATCACCATCTGAGTTGAACCATCTATGTGGTATAGATAATGATGATGTTGGTTGATGATGATTGAATGCTGTTTAATTTCTCGACTGATTAACTCTGCAAATTACCCGGCCTGGGAGTTGTAGTTACCCGGCACAGTACTACATGTAGGTAGTCTCTCTATAGCGCAGTATATAAGAAACAGTAGAAACTACAAGATGATGAAAGGAATAGTTGGTATATATAATATTAATAGTAATTAAGCCATAATATAAATTAAATTAAATTGTAAAATAAAGTAAAATTGCAAATAAAAATAAAGAACAAAGAACAAATTAACAACAAAAAAAAATGTAAAAATGTAAAAATAAAATAAAATAAAATAAAATTAAAAAAAATATGAATATTGATAAAATAAAATAAAATTGACGAAATAAAAAAATATAAATAAATTCAAAACAAAAAACAAAAACAAAAACATAAACATAAAATAGATCTTATAATAATCTCAATCAATCAGAAAAAATAAAAAAATAAAAAAATAAAAAAATAAAAAAAAAATGAACAAAATAGTGAAAAAAAAGCCTAAAGTTAATAAACACTTCAACACCAAACTAGAAAACTAAGAAAAGAAAAAAAAAAAAGATAAATTCATCAGGACATTCAATTCAAGAAAAAAATGTAGTACCAACAACAATTAAAAAAAGAACAATAATAATAATAAAAATAATAATTTCATAAAATATAATAAAAATAAATATTAATTTTCATCAACAGATTAAATAAGTAATAATAAGCCAAATATAATAAAAATAACCATGAATGAATTAACAACAAATAGTTAAAAATAATAAATAAGCTGAATTGAATTGAATTGAATAAATCAATTTAATGATATAATAATAAAAAAAAGACCAATAACAAGAAAAAAAGAAAAAAAATATTTATAATCCAAATTACGTATTTAGCATGAAATCCAAAATAGTAGTTAATAAAAAAAAATCCAAAGCAATTAAACAAACAAAACAAACAAAGCAAACACACCAAAAGATAACAATAACAATAACAATAAGATAAAAAAAAAAAATGAAATGAACAAAAATAAAAATAATCAATCAATCAAACAATCAATCATTGAAAAAGATTTATAAAACAACAAACAAACAAATGTACAAACTATATCAAATCAATATAACATTAATATTAATTATATATCATAATTAAAATTCAAATTACCAATATTATTAGTAAATGGAGTTTGTTGATTTGAATTAGGACCAGATTGTGATTGAATTGGAGTTTGAGGTAATTGTTGATTTGATTGATTAGATTGATTAATTAAATTCATCATATTCATATTTAATGCAGCTTGTTGATATTGAGGTTGTAAAGCTTGTAATGCTTGAAAATAAGCTCTATTAAAAATCAATTGTTGTTGTTTTTCATTTTCTTGTTGTTGTTGTAATTGAAATTGAAATTGATATTGTTGAAATTGTTGTAATTTTTGTTTTTTAATTAATTCTTCTTCTTCTTGTTTTTGTTGTTTTTTTAAAATTTCTATTTCTTCTTCATGTTGAATTAAACCTGGATATGACATGAATGTTTGTGGTGATGATTCACCATCTAAACTTGGAAATTCATCATCTTCTAAATTTTTAACTTTTTTGTTATTTAATGAATTAATTGATGAAGTTAATGATGATGATGATCTATTAAATTGTAATAATTGTTGATCTAAATTAGATGATGATGATGAAGTCATTGAAGTTGATGAAGTTGTATTATTATTATTATTATTATTTGTTAATTGAGAAAATAAATTTTGTGCCATTATATTAGTTGATGGAGATTGAGCAGTTGTTGAATTAAATTGAGATTTTTCTAACCAATTATATAATAAAGCAGTAACATTGTTATTTAATTGTTGTTGTAATTGATTTTGAAAATTTTGTTGATTTGATAAATTTGGATTTTGATAATTAAAATTTGGAGTTGGAGCACCAAATGATTGTGGAGATGGAGTACATAATGGAGAATTAGTTGATTGTTGTTGTTGTTGTTTATCAACAACATCTAATAATTTTGAATGTTTACCAGTTTTCTTTTTACCAATTTTTAAAGTTTTAATATAACTTTCAGGTAAACCAGGACAAAGACCTAATTCAATATGTCTTTCAACCCAAATTTCATTATTTAAAAATTTTTCACCACAAATACCACACCAACCCATCATACCAATTCTATCACCAGATTTAACACCTGGTGGATATTTAAAATGTCTTGCTTTTAAATGAGTTTTATAAGTATCTCTTCTTGAAAAACCACCAGTTGCATGACATTTTTGTGAAGCATTATTATCATAAAAAGGACATTTATAAGCTTTTTGTTTTGAATGTTTTTTAATATGTCTAGTTAAATAACCTCTCATTCTAAATTTTGAATCACAATGAGGACATTGATGAATTTTATTACCATTACCTGTATCAGAAGAAGAATTTAAATCATCATCAGAATTTAATTCTTCGTTATCGTTATCGTTATCGTTTTCGTTATCATCAGAATGATGTAAATTTGGAGAAACAGAATTAGTTTCATTAGTGATATTGTTATTATTATTTGAAGAAGTATTTGATTTAATTGAAGAAACAGGTGATAAAACTAATAAATCATTTTGTAATAAATGTTGATCAGATTTAATTGGTAAATTAATTTTTGGTTTAATAGTACTTTTAGTAGTTGGAGATGAATAACCTTCTGAATTTGGAGATAATTGTTGTTGTTGATTATTGGTATTATTTTCAATTAATCTAAATTCTAATTCACCTTTATCATTAGTAAAACTAATTAATTCGGAATTAAAATTAGTTGAACAAGAAATTAAATTATTTGAAGTTGAATTTAAATTTTTGAATAAAGATAAAGATTTTGGAAATAAAGAAGAAGGTTGTTGTTGTTGTTGTTTTGTTGTTGTAGGTTTATTGTTTATGAATTGTTTAATTGATATATAAAACCAATTTATAAAATTAAATAGAATTGAAAAGACGATTAATGGAAAGACATCATGTCTCTCTCTTTCTCTTTTAATTTGGGTAGTCATATTAAAATGAAGGATTCAAGGATGATATATTGTAGGATAGTGAGATGGAGTATTTGATATGAGTAGTTGTAGTTGGTGGTAGTAGTAGTAGTGTAATGCCTTTTAATGAAATGGAAATGGAAATGACTTAGAAATTAAAATGGGGAGCACACGACCGCTAATTATTATTTTATTTTATATTGCGTTACGGGAATTGCTTTTTCTTTTCTTCTTTCTGTCTTCTGTCTTACGTACGCCTTAACGGGAGTCGAGAGTCGAGACTGGGGAGAGAGAGAGAGAGAGGGGCTCTATGAGATAAAGTTGTTAGCTTGTTACGTAGTAGAGAGAGAGAGGGTAACATTACTTGATTGATTGATCATATATGCTATAACTATATAACAAATTATTAGTTGAATTTAAATTATTTAAATTATTTAAATTATTTAATAGCTATCCATCTTATTTAGCTAATCATTAAATTTGATCCCTTTCATTACTTTTATTACTTTTATTTGAATTATAATCAATTAATTGATTAATTGAATAAATAAATAAATTTTAAAGATAACTGCAGTAATAATTGATTGCTGATATAAATTAACTTAACGTTGAACTTGTTAAATATTAAGGTATTGTACCACTAGCTAGTTAAGTTAAATCGCACTCTTAATTAACAAATTTAACACGTTGAGAAGTTGAGAAAAGTCATCGATCTAGACTTGCATTTGGTTGATTTGAAACAATTCATTTCATTTCTTTCATTTATACAGAGGTTAAGGTTGTCTAAGCTCTTTATCCCTTTATTTAGATTCATATATTTATATTTATAGATACTACTATCTCTACACTCCTTTTCTTACAGTTTCATATTAAAAATCAATTCATTATTCATTATGTCAAAACCAAATTCAAGAACTAATTCAAGAACTAACTCAAGAAATACTTCAAATAACAACTCTCCAATACCTGATCTTTTAAATTCATTTAATAATAATGATTTAATTGACCCAATTTCAATTAATACTCTTCATTCAAAATCAAATACTACAGCTGTCCCAATTTATAACAGTAGGTCAATATTATCAAATAATTCAAATTCAAATTCAATTTCTAAAGATTCATCTTCTCATAAAAGAAATAGTACTTCAATATCAATATCTAACAATAACAACAACAACAAACTATCTATTAATACAATGTCAAATAGAAGAAGATCAGCTTCTTTAAAATCTTCAATTTCATCAAATGTAAATAATAATACTTTAAATATAATTACAACTCCATTAGATTTACAAAATCATAGACGTTCATCTTCTTTATTATCTCCAAATCCAATAAATAGAGCTTCACAATCTTTAGATAGAAAAGATAGTATTGTTTCTAATATTAAAAAAATGCCAACTATTAATTCAAATTCAAATTCACCTGATGAATCTCCAATTAAATTTAATCCAAATTCAATTCCAATTCCAAATTCAATTCCAATTCCAATTCCAACTCCAAAATCAAAATCAAATTCAATTTCAATTTCAATCCCATTTCCATCTTCTGTTTTACCTTCTTTATCAAATACTTCAAATTCATTACCTTTAACTCCTTTATCAATTAATAATAATAATAACAACAATTCATCATCAAATATACCTTTTCTTACTGAAATTAAAAAGAAATTCCCAAATATTGGTATTACTTTATTATCAATCTTATCATGGTATTGTTTTTCTGTTTCAATTAGTTTATATAATAGATGGATGTTTTCAAATAAAAATTTAAATTTCTCATTTCCAATAATTATAACTTCATTTCATCAATTTATATTATTCTGTTTAAGTTTTTTAACTTTAATAATTATACCTAGATTTAGATTAAATTATGATGAAATTCAATCAACAAATTATAATAATTCAAAATTAGATCCATTAGAAAATTTTGATTATGCAGATTTAGATTTACAACAACAACAACAACAACAACAAGAACCATTAACTTCATCAATTGATGATGAATTTAAATTTGAAAATTTATTAAATAATTATACAAATAAAATGAGTTATATACCATCATTAAAAGAATATATAACAAAAATTTTACCTTGTTCATTAGCTTCAGCTGGTGATATTGGTTTTGGTAATACTGCTTTTAGATTTATTACATTATCTTTATATACAATGATTAAAACTTCTGCTTTAATCTTTGTTTTATTATGGGGTGTTGTTTTTAAATTAGAAAGAATGACAATTCGTATTTTAACAATTGTTTTAATTATGACTTTTGGTGTTATTTTAATGGTTTGGGGTCAACATGATGATAATAATGATGGTACAAATAATAATAATAATGATACTTCAATTATTCAACCAATTGATGATAATATGCCAATTAATGATAATAATGATTTATCTTCATTAGTTGATTTTGAAGCTCCAAATGGTGATAATGGTAATGGTAATGTTGAATATGGTCAAATTGTTCCTGAAGATCCAGATGATGAATTAATTTCTTCTGATGATGATTTAACAAGTTATACAATTAAATTATTAAAAAGACAATTAATTAAAAGAATTCAAGAAAAACCTCAAGCTCAAGCTACTCATTTAATTTTTTTAGGTTCAATTTTAGTTTTATCATCAGCTTGTATGTCAGGTTTAAGATGGGCATTAACACAAATTATGTTAAAAAAAAATTCAAGAACAAAAAATCCAATTTTAACAATGTTTTATTTATCACCTTCAATGTGTTTAATTTTATTTTTATTTGGTTTATGTGTTGAAGGATTTGGTAATTTTATAAATTCAAATATTTGGATTGAAAAAGGTATTTTATTAACTTTATTATTAATTTTAATACCTGGTTTTTTAGCATTTTTTATGACATTATCTGAATTTATTTTATTACAATATGCTTCATTATTAACTTTATCAATTGCTGGTATATTTAAAGAAATTTTAACAATTTTTATATCTTGGTTATTATTTGATGATAAATTATCATTAATTAATATAATTGGATTAATTATAACATTATCTGATATAATTTGGTATAATTTATATAGATTTCAACAAGGTGGTGTTTCAAAAAATATTAAAAGAGAACCAATTATAAATGATATAACAAAATCAAAATTAACTCCATCTAATTCAGTTTCAAGATTTCAATTTAATTTTCAAAATGCAACTCCTGATTCAAATTCCATACTAAATAATAATGATTCATTTGATTCATTAATTCCTGTTTCACCAACTAATATGTCACATCCAATTTCAAATGGTTTATTAAATGGTAATGGTGCAGTTGATACAGCTAACAATAATAATAATAATAATATTAAGAAATTTGGTGAAGAATTTGAAATGACGGAATTGAATTTGAATATAAGTAAGAAGAATTCTCCATTGTTATGAGATTTATTTACTTGATTTAATTATTTGTTTTGTTTTTTATATATAAACTGTTGATTCTTTTTTTTTTTTTTTTTCATTGATTGATTGCATTAATTATTATCATATTACAAGTTATCATTAATTGAAGTTACTATTTTAATATTTTGTTTACATTTCATAAAGAAAAAATAAAGCATTTTTACCACTATCTTCACACATATCTTTTTGTTTTTTTAATGACTATTTTATTTATCTTATCCTTTTTTTTTTTAATGAATTTATTTATCATCCATTCATTCATTCATCGATCATATTCTTTTTTTATTTTTTTTTCTTTTAATTTCCTGTCCAATTGCAATGTTTATCTATCATTTCATTCATTCATTCTTTTCAAAATTATATTAATTGTTACATTAATTATTACTTACTAACTATTATTACTATTATTATTTTCATGTATTATTTTGTTCATTCGTTATGTTATGTTTTGTTATTATCTTTTATATTTTGATTTATTTTATATGAGTTTTTTTTGTTAATTTGTTAATTTAATTTAATTTAATTTAATTAATGTTTGTGGTTAATTGTTGTTGTTCTTTTTTTGCTTTTGTATTTTGTTTTTTGCTATAAATTTGACTATTTTTTTTTGGATTTTATTTTTAACGTCTTTTTAACTTAACTTTTACTATATTTTTTTTTTGTTTATTTTTTTTTTTTTTTTTTTTTTTTTTTTTTTTTTTTTTTTTTTTTTTTTTTTTTTTTTTTTTTTTTTTTTTTTTTTTTTTTTTTTTTTTTTTTTTTTTTTTTTTTTTTTTTTTTTTTTTTTTTTTTTTTTTTTTTTTTTTTTTTTTTTTTTTTTTTTTTTTTTTTTTTGATTTTTTTTTTACTACATTTTCCTTATTTCTTGATTCTTGATTCTTATTTTTTTTACTATATATTTTCATATTCATCATTTTTAAAAAAAAATTCATACATTTCATTTGTTTATACATAATCTTCGGATTTTTTACTCTCTTATATATTTTTCCCCTCTCTACTTATACATGTACTTCTCCTATAAAATTAATTAAAAAAAATAAATTGTAAATAAATAACGTACGTACTACGTACTTATTGTTTAAATTCTCCTAAAATGGACCTAAATTTTAACCTAAATTTAAACTATAGCTTTGAATTAATATCATAATAATTAAATACTATAATAAAATAATATTTATTTACATGTATTTACCATATTTAAGTTTTTATTTTTTTTATTTTTTTTTAAAGTATATCTAAAAGAACACATATATAAAATCTAAGTAAGGCAAAACAAAAAAAGCAAAAACAAAAACAAAAGCAGGAAGGAAGGAGGGAATATATGTAAATTTTGATAATAATAATAATCCATATATAAACAAACACAAATAAAGAAAACCAAGAAACAAAAAGTTTTTTAAAAAAAAAGACTAATAAACAATATAATAATGCAATTTAAAAAAATAAATAAAAATAAAATGTAAAATAACTAATATATATCTATTTCTTACCAAGTTCATTCAATTCAACTTCATCAATAACATCACCACTTGAACTATTATTTGATCTATTTAATAAATTTTCAGAATCATCAATTTTTATAGATGGTTTATTATTTGAATGATCTAATCTATACAAATTATACCAAACGATATCAATCAATGTAATCACAACACCAATCATATTAACGAAATTCAATTGATCACCAAAGATTAACCAACCTAAGAAAATTGTAATTAATTCTCTAACTATACCAGCAATTGATAAAGTTAATAAAGGAGCATATTGCAAAATAACAAATTGTGATAATGTCATAAAAAATGCTAAACAACCTGGAAATAATAACATTAATAATGTTGTTAAAGTACCATATTTTGACCAAATTGATGCATTAAAAAAATTATCTAATCCTTCAACTTGTGATCCAATTATAATTAATGTTATACACATTGCTGGTGATAAATAAAAAATAGTTAAAATTGGGTTTTTTGTATATTTATTACCTCTTAAAACAATTTGTGTTAATGCCCATCTTAAACCTGACATACATGAAGCTAATAAAACTAAGAAACATCCAATAACTAAAGTTGATGAAGTTGAAATTGTTGGAACAACTGAATTTAAATTATCAAAAACAGATTTATAATCTGAATTTTCAGGATCAATTATTTCTGTATCATTAATTCCATCAGCAGATTCATCATCTGATGCAGTAGTTGTTGGAATAGCTCTTTTAATTAAAAATTGTAAAGATTTTTTAATTAATTTTAATTTTAATTCTTCAGTTTCACTTTCAATTTTTTCAACAGTTTGATTTGATGTATCTTGACCATAAACCATCATCATAACTGAAAAAGTCATTATAACAGTAATTAAAAATAATTTAAATGTAACTTTTTCTAATCTTAATAAGAAACCCCAAAATAATGTAAAAATTAAAACAGCAGAAGATTTCAGCATTGTATATAAAGAAATTGTAATATATTTTAATGAAGAATTACCTAAACCAATATCACCAGCTGATGCTAAAGCACATGGTAAAATTTTAGTTAAATAAATTTTTGGATTAATAAAATATGATAAATTATTTAATTCAGATCTATTTTTTGATGGATCAATATAATTTAATCTAAATTTTGGAGATAAAACTAAAGTTAATAAAGATAACCAAAATAAAATGAATTGATGACATGAAGTAATTAAAACAGGGAATTTAAAATCTAAAGTTGGATCAGAAAACATCCATTTGTTATATAAAGAGATTAATAAAGAGAAAGTAAACCAAGAAAATATAGCTAAGAAGACTATACCAATATGTGGAACACGCTCTTTTAATTCTTTATATGATCTTGGTATTCTAGCAGACATGATTAAATTGAAAAGACCAAGAAATGAATTGATAAAAAAGGAAGAAAAAAAAAGGTGAAACAATTTTCAAATTGAAATGAAAAAAGGATATCTGTCTTTATTTATAAAGAGGAAAATCATTCGAACCAGGTCGTGTGAGTGCCAATGCCAGTGGCTAGCACCGGGCGCAAACCGGACTGTGTCCGACTGTCGGACTCGCTCTTTCGTCTATCTTCAAAGCCATAAAGCTTATAAAAGGTCCAAACAAGACTTAGATTAAGAGTACCTTCCTTATAATTACGTATAGCTGATATTAAATTCTACTATATAAGATTAATTATACAATTGATTCGATCGATATAAATTTTGAATTTCTCAATTTCTCAATTTCTTAATTATGTAGGATTCCTGATGCATGTAATATTAATTTCCAGATTTTTTTTTTCCAAGTTAGTTTCTAATTATAATTCATATCCATATCCATCCAGTGGTATCCTTTAATTTTTTATATCAACAAGTGGCAACAAATTATAGGGCACGTACATGCATGTTTTAAATTAGAAATATAGGATGAATTAATAAACAGATTTCAGCAAGTGATCGGAGTATAATCGGGCATACAGGAGCTGGTACCGAGAAATTAGATTAATTGAGTAGACTCTGTAGAGTTGAGTTGAGCTAGTATACCACTATCTACAAGTTTTATGATAAGTTTTATCAAAGAAGTGTTGATTATACGTAGCTAGTTTCTTTTTGAAGTGGTAATTTTCAAAAAAAATCAATCATGTATAATTAAAACTTGTAACTGATTTTCATATAGTTTGATCTTCAGAAAGTTCAGATACAATTGTAGATAGTTTTGGATGTTTTTTCGAAGCCACCATAATTAGATAAGACAATTGAGTTGAGGATTAGAAATAACAGCTATAGTCTTAATTCATCCAAATGTTATCTATAGTTATAAAATATACCAATACGGTAATACCAGATGAAATTATTATATCATCGATCAGTAAATTAGTTTTGTAAAAGAATCCTTAAAAAAAATTGAAAATTAAATCACCGGAAAAGGTTCAGAGTCGTGCCTGGCTCATTTATTACTCTCTTAAACAAGAAAACACGTAATAGAGTAGTATAACAGTACTAAATACATGTAGTGTTACCCTACTATATATTACACAATAATCTCTGTCAAAAGCTATATGCCAATAATAATAATACACAATTTATGCAATTACTGAAAAGGTACCAAATATGCAAGAATAAGTTAGATTCTAATGATTCAAACCCATTTATTTCACTAGTAATAAGTTTACCATTTGAATTACAAAATAAAATATTATGTTTTGCTGTTCATCAAATTATTAAAACTGGAAAATACCCAATTTGGAGTTATATATCAATGATATCTTATTTAAGTAATAATTGTGATTTAGTTATTGAAATTAATGATAATAAAGCATTCACAATATTTAAAATTCAAAATGAAATTTATAAAACAGAATTTGATTTTTCATTAATTGATTCAATTGATTCTTATTTACAAAAATTAGAATTTTCAAAATTGGTAATTAAGTATCATGCTTTTTTCCCCGATTCTAAAATCATTAATAGTCTTTTGAAATATAATCCAACGGATATAGATCTTCATTTAATACAAATGTTACCAATATCTAAACCAGATTGGTTCTCAAGTGTTACTCATATAAAAACTGATTCTTATGCAATACATATGCTTTCTGGTCTTTCTTGGTTTCCTTCTATCAAAAAATTAACTATTACCATTGATCGGTTTGAAGAATTATTTCCTTTAACGTATATATCAGCTCCTAAAATAATCATTTCTCTTGGAACTGATTTTAATTTTAGTTCTGAATTTATTGAATTTTTAAAATTGCATAAAGGAAAAATCACTTTTTCTCCTTGGTTACTTTCTGACTCTAATAATTTTATTAATGATGATTATTTACAGGCATATGAACAAGATGAATTTAAAGAAACAATCTCTTTTGCTGGCCACTTTGAGAATTTTGATTTTAATTTACTTCCTTATATGGATCATACTACAAACTTATCTTTATATCCAGATGAATCTTCAAATGGGATTTCAAATTTAATTTCAATTAATTTTCAAAGCCGATCTATTAAAGAAGTTTCAATTGATGTTCCACTTATTAAATGTGATTTTTCTAAAATGACTGCTCTTAAAAAACTTTCTCTTAATGCTGTTAAGATCGATTTAATTACAATGGATTCAATACCTGATAATGTTAAATACTTATGCTTAACTAATGAAGAATTTGAATCACATGAATCTAACTGGAATCATATTGAAATACCCAAATATATTAAAACTTTAGAATGTGAATTCATGCGATTGAATTATTTTGATGTTTCAAAAACTTTAAATTTACAAATCTTAAAATTAGAATTAAGTGATAGTGCATCAATTGATTTCAATCAACTTCCAAATCAATTAAAAATATTAGAATTAATTTCATTTATACCTATACAAACTAAAGAAATTTGGGATTTTAATTTTGGTGATAAATATAAAGAATTAGATATTTTTATTAATATTTCTTATGATAGACCTCATGTATTTTTAACTGAATCTGAATATGCTCCTTCAGAGCTATATACTCAATCATTTAAAGATAAGTATGCTTTGGAATATGGATGTGGTGATGAAACTGTTTTACGTATTTTATGTTCCAAAGAAACGAAATTAAACTTTGTTTTAAATGAATCAGTCTCAACATCTTGGTTTCTTTATGAAAGTAATTTAGATAACATCATAGTTCATGAAAGACAAGCAGGTCATGATGATTTATCACCATCATCATTAGAAAAAGGTAATTTTCATATTTTTGATTCTTGGTCCAAACTTAAAGTTGAAAGAACTATTGAAGATGGAAAATATAAAATTCTTGAATCTACTGGTTTAAATAAACATCCATCTTGGGAACCTATTTATTAATGATTAATTGGTCTTTCTTTTATACTTTTACATGATTCATAGTTAAGTAGTTGAGTCCGATTATGATGACTATCATCCGAGTTTTTGTCCTTCTGGTCGTGTGCGGATCAATGCAATCTCTTATCAGAGATCCGCCAACGTTTCTTCGAGGTTTTAATTTCTTTAATTTTCCAACTTCTCTAACTTTTCTGCTTATAAGTCTTAATTCACATATAATTAAAGAAACCAAATTAGAAAGAATGTCAGGCTTTTCAAATTTAAGACCAATAACAACAAATACAAAGAAAAGAGGTAATCAACGTACCAGAAGATCAACATCACCAATTAAACAAGCACCATCATTATTATTAGAAGAAGAAGAAGATTATGAATTGATAATAGGTTCAAGAACAGGTGAAACACCAAAATCTAAAGATAAATTCAAATTTGAAAAGAAACCATTAGATAAAACAGCAAAATATTATCATTATCAAGAAATAACAGGAACTGAAAACGATGATGATGATGATGATGGTAAACCATTTACTGAAATTCAATGGATTAGATTAATTGGATTTATTTCAGTTAGATTTTTATGTCCTTCAATTTTATTAATTCATGGTTGTTCAATATTGTTTTATATTTGGTATTATTATGGATTTTTGGTAACTGAAGAATTAGCTGATAAATTTCCAATAATTTTAGGTCCTTTGAGTATTAATTTGTTTTTAGTTCATTTTTTAAATAAAGAAATATTTAAAAAAACTTATTATAAGCTTAGAACTTGAATTCGAAAATTGAGGTTGAAGAATATTAAGAGATTTACAATTAAGACATCTATAAACAAATCCTTTTTTATATTTATTTAAAAATTAAAAAGCATTAATTTAATATAGCATATCATCATAATCATGATAATCAAAACTTGATTGAAAATGTTTAATTAAAAAGTAATACCATACATGCGAACCAATTTTCAATTAAAAAGTAATACCATACATGCGAACCAATCTAAATGAAAATGTTCAATTAAAAAGTAATACTACCTACCATACGTGCGAACCAATCTAAATTATCTCTCTAGAATACACTTTACTTTTACTAAAGTAAACTCTGGTGGTACTAGTAACTAGTCTAGTTTATATAAAATCTTAGTAATATGAACAATTGAGGAATCGCATAATTTCATAAAAGAAATATTTAACATTTGATATATAATCAAGTATTAGAAAGTTGAGTTCTAGTTTATAGTTACATGGACCCTTACTTTTAATCAATTAAATTTACAGCATGTACAGCTATACCAAAAGTTAAGTCTAACGGTTTACAACAACTTTACATGTACATGTATACATATTTGCTTTTTGTTTGCTGTTCTTTCTTTAAATCCCTTTGATCTTTTAATTAATTAATTAAGGTAACTAAGACTATACGAACTACATGTATTATAATTAATGAATTGTTTCTTTTCGAGCTGTATACTTATATTAATTTCTTTTAAAGGGATTTAATATGTAGTTTGTGGCTATAAAAAAAGAATTAAAGTTTGAATGGACGCCAGTGGAATGGAATTATAGTGATTCACTGGGATTCACTGGATCGAGACTCAATAGCCTTAATTCGTTTTATTAAGAGAGCTCTCTCTAATTCGAAATACATGTAAGTGTTAATTTACCGTATATAGCAATTAATTTGGATGATTGTTTCCCATTTTAAAGAATGTTATAATTAACTTATAATTTATAAGAATAGTTATCCTTCCGATCGATGAGCAACGTATACGATCGACTTGCCCTTTATATAATTACTTGAATCAAACTGATAATTAATGATTTAATTGTGTAAATATTGTGTTTAGTTAGTTATATAAGTTGAATTAATTATATACAAATTAATTAATCTTATAAGATATATGTTCAAACTTCAACTTTATACATGTAGTTAACTGTTAACGTCTAAACGATTCTCGGTTAGTGGATCTGTTAGTTAGTAACTAGTAACTTAGTACTCCTGTTTTCGGTACGTTATCAATCAAGTCCGATCTCGATATCAAAGTTATCAATTTAACACGCGTACTACTGATTCAACAGCTAGATCAATTGTTTGTGACGTAAGTTACGGTAAGTACGTTTTCACTTGAAAAAAATTCGTCATTAATTAATTAATTAATTATAAGTTGATCAATTATAAATTAAACCACGTTAATATCAGCAAATTAAATGAATAAATACTGGGTCTAGGCATCCGTCAAAAAGAACCCTCTCAAGATATTAGGGGGTGTTGATTGAATCAAATTACATCAAAGTGATTAAATTGATTAATTTAACTTACGATTTTTATAACATTTTACAACATTTTTCAAAAGGATTCTTCTAATCAAAATGCTCCTTTATAAAGAATATGATATCAAACCATCCTAATTTAATATACGTAACATTGACCAAAATTAAGAATTTTCAGCTAGTAAATTTAAGATCTTTTTTTAAAGTTTTTTTTTCAATTAATGAAGCTAGCCCGGCCTGTGGTAATGCATTCGGTAATTACTCAATTTTAACTATAATTTATATTATAACCGAATTAAGCAACACGTATACTCCTCGACTTCCTCGTTAATTAATTAATTATATATGTTAATTATAATTGTTGATTCAGCTTAATTATCAGGTATATCCTACTGTCATATACCATGATTTCCATTACGTTGAATTGGCATCAACTTGGTCAAAAACAACTCAATAATTGAATCGAAATCAAAAATTCATCAGTTCCTCCCGCCCGTACCTTCATTTATGAGCCGTAGACTGCTGCAACCGCAAGACAGCCTAACAAGGTAATGCTCCGACACGAAACTGACCCATGCACCAACATTAACCACCAGCCACTCAATACCCTCATTCTATCGGAACCCCCTTCCCCATCTGGCAACTGCGCTTCTATACGCTTCCACGTGAAAAATGCGTCGCAGCAACTAATGACGTAGCTGCGCACAGCCTTGTCTTGAACAAAAGGAATCTGAGCATATGACGTCAGTTCATCTGATTCTCTTACTGTTTTTTCAGTTGTATAAATTCATCCTATTTCCCTGTTTTTTTTTCAACTGGTTTCATAATTCGAATTCACAATTATTAGATTTCAAATAATCAATTAATATTCTAAAATAATTATAAGTTATAATCAATAAAAAAGAAAGATGAATGAAACTGCTACTTTAAACTCAAAGAATCTACAAGTCTTCAATGCTCCAGTTAATGCTGAATCAAAACCAGCTAATGGTGTTATCACAAGTCCTTCAACTGCTGCTACTACACCTCATTTTCAATCTTATTTAAATAATGATGGTATTGATAGTCTGACTCCTGCTCCAAGAAAGAAACGTGTTTCCTCTTTATCTTTATCTGATCAATGGGCTGCTTCTAATTCAATTCAAGGTTTAGCTTCTTTATCAAGATCTGGTTCGATGGCGAACAGAAGAAGATCTTCATCAAAATTAAATAAATCTTTTTCATCAAGATTATCAATGCTTTCAATGAATTCTGAAGCTTCAAATGGTATAAGATATAAAAAAGATAAAATTGATCATCCAAGAGTTGCTAATTATGCTTTTGCCTTTGATATAGATGGTGTTATTGTTAAAGGTCCTGAAACTATTCCTGTTGCTAGAAAAGCTTTAGAGTTATTAAATGGTAATAATGATTACAATATTAAAGTGCCCTATATATTTGTTACAAATGGTGGTGGTAGACCTGAATCTGAAAGAGCTAAAGAATTGACTAAAAGATTAAATGTTGATATTACAGAAGAACAAGTTATTCAAGGTCATACTCCAATGAAAGATTTAGTTGATGTTTATGATAATGTTTTAGTTGTTGGTGGTGTTGGTGATAAATGTCGTAAGGTTGCTGAAAGTTATGGTTTCAAAAATGTTTATATTCCATTAGATGTTATGTATTGGAATCCAAGTGTTACTCCTTATTATGATTTAACTGAAGAAGATAAAAAAGTTTGTAAGAAAGATGTTGATTTCTCAAAAACAAAAATTCAAGCTATTTTAGTCTTTGCTGATTCAAGAAATTGGGCTGCTGATCAACAAATTATTTTAGAATTATTGATGTCTAAGAATGGTTATATGGGTACTGTTGCTGAAAATGCTGATGAAGGTCCAGGTATTTATTTTGCTCATTCTGATTTCATTTGGGCAACTAATTATAAATTATCAAGATATGGTATGGGTGCTTTACAAGTTTCAATTGCTGCTTTATTCAAAGAATCAACTGGTAGAGAATTAAAAGTTATTAGATTTGGTAAACCACAAAGAGGTACTTTTAAATATGCTGAAAAAGTTTTAACTAAATGGAGAAAAGATGTTTTAGAAGAACATGTTGAAGAATTAAGTTCAACAATGGGTTCAGTCTCTGAATTTTCTTCATCTGAAGACGATGAAGATGAAGGTTTAACATTTGGTTCTAAAAAAATTGTTCAAAAAGTTGAAACTGTTAAAAATGTTCCTGTTTTTAAAGATTCAGATTCAGAATCTGAAGATGAAGATGATGATGATGAAGGTTTAACAATTCAAAAATTAACTCAATTAACTTTAGATTTACCTCCTGCTAATACTGTTTACTTTGTTGGTGATACTCCAGAATCTGATATAAGATTTGCTAATTCTCATGATGAATCATGGCATTCAATTTTAGTTAAAACTGGTGTTTATCAAGATGGTACAGTTCCAAAATATAAGCCAAAATATGTTTGTGAAGATGTTTTAGGTGCTGTTAAATATGCAATTGAAAGAGAACATAAATTAGAATTAGATGAATGGAATTCAACTGCAATTGAAGCACCATCTACTAGTAGTTTATTAATCAATCATAATGCATCTCCTGTTCCTGTTATTACTACTACTACTACTACAACAACAACAACAACTTCTGTTAAAACTCATTAAAGTATAGTTTTCTGCTGGTTTTAAAATTATAATTCTATTGTGTTTTTATTTTGCTACAATTATATATCATTCTTACAATATTTTACTATGTCATTTTTTTCTTTTCATTTAAGTATTTATTAAAAACTTGAATGTCTGTTTTTTGCTCTTTTTTTTTTATTCTTACTTGGGTTTCTTTTATATTTTTTTTATTTATTTTCTATTTTGGTGTTATTATATTTTATCCAACTTTTATACTCTCCTTTTATTAAGTTTTATACTTTTATATGATTATTAGAATCACTAATTTAGATACAATTATTAATTCTTGTTAAAGTTAATAAATTAACGTATAATAAAATTCTTCGGAGATGATATCGATATCGGAGTAGAGCTATAGTCGGGGGCTGCCTGCAAATCGGACCCTGAGATCTTGTTGATCTCGGTGTTGAAGAATAAATTAAATGGGTTAATTGAAATTGAAAGTTTAACAAACTATAAAAGACAGGATTGCTAAAATGGAAAACATTTAATAAGAGTGAAACACAAAATTTGAACTAAAAAACTATAATATAAATGCTATATATGAAAGAACTGAAAACACAACACCTTTTTTATACTCTCCTGAGTCTCCTCCCACAATAAATCAGTTCTAATATAAATCAAATTTAATCAATAACCTAGGATTAAATCATTTTCTTTGGGTATTAGAATTGATAAACCATCAATTTCACCAATCTTTTTATAAGGATTCTTTGAAGTTAAACTATAAATAAAATTATTATAGTTTACATTTATTGATTTAAATAAAACAATTGGAAATGAAATTTCATCAATTAATAATTTAAAATTTGAATTTAATAATTCATTTGATATATTAATTTTTGAATGATCTAATTTTTTATGAATTATATAATTATTAATTAAATTGGGTATATTACATGTATTTGAATTTATTAAAATTAAATTTTTTGTTAAATGTCTACCAATTGAAAATTCAATATCATTAAATTCATTACCTAATGTAACACCGAATTGTTTCTTTGAATTTTGGTTTTGTTTATCATTGTTATTGTTTTTATTTGAACTTGTTATTGAAAATTGTAATTTGAAGTTGTTTATAATACATGGTAATTTCTTCCATAATTCATTATCTTCTTCAATTGAATTTATATCAGTTAATGATAATGATCTTAGATGTTCACATTTTGAGAAATCAAATTTATTTAAATCTAATGTTGAACATTCAAATTCTTGTAAATATTTTGGTAATGATAATAATTCTTTATTGTTAACTAAACTAATTGGTGAATCGATTATAATTTTAGCAACATGATTTGGAATCAATTTGAATGTTTTTGAATTTAATTTAATTGAATTTAATCTATTATCTTGGCTATGATTCATTAAATTCAATTTCAATATTGTTAGTTTATTTAAATTTGATAAATCTGAATCAATTAAATTCAATGTTGATAAAGTTAAATCATAAATTGAATTATTAATTAATTTAATTTCATTTAAATTTGTTGATTCAATAATTAATTTCTTAATATTATTAATTTCTGGTAATAAATCATATTCTAATGGTGAATTATACATACCAAATCCATAATCAAATGGTGGTGAACAATGATGTAAATGTAAATTATTATTAACGTTATTTAAATTAGAATAAAATTCAACTGTTGAATCATTTAATTGAACACATGCATCAGTCATTTTAATTTCAATTTGATTGAATTTATTGTTTTCTAAAATATATGATTCAAGTTCTGAATTAATTGGATTAAGATACATAAACTCTAGAATTAATTTTTTATCTTTTGAATTTGAAATTAAACTAAACCAATCATCATTTAAAACTGAATCTCTAATTTGAACTGTTAAATTGATTAAAGTTTTAAATAAATCAATAATTTTAAATAAATCTTGAAATGAATCATTATATTTAATATGAGTAATTTTATTAAACCAAGGTTGAATATCAATAAATTGAAAACATGGTTGATTTAATTCAATAATTGGTGTACCTAACTTATCTAAATTTAAAATTTCATTAATTATTAAACTAATTTTATTAATTGATTCTTCATTATTTATAACTTTTGATAAAATCATATTTTCAATTATAATTTTTTTAATTTTTAATGAATTTAATAATTTAATAATAAAATCAATTGATGTAGAAAATTTTAAATTAAATTTGAAATTTGATTTATTGTTTAATTTTAAATAAAATGAAATAAAATTTAAATTTGAAAATTTAATTGTAATTAATGGTCTTGAATTAAACAATTTAAAAAATTTAAAAAACTGATTGATTATAATTTCATTATCATTAAATGGAATTTCTTTAAAACTATATGATAATAATTGTAATTGAATTTCTTTTGGAAGCAGTGAACCAATTTTTATATAATTTTGAAGTGACATATTTAAAATTCAGTAATAGCACAACAAAAAACAAAAAGACATTTTAACATGAATCTTTAAAACAGGAAATTCATTTTAATTTATACTCCTTTCAATAGTTTTGAATGATGTTGGTTATCAAAAGTAAACACTCAGGTTTGATAAGAACCAGTACCGTAATAAAATCAAAAAAAATAGCGCGAGCTGCTTTTCCGGACGCACTCCGGGTTAGAACACTTAGATGGCGGATTTAGGGCTATCCCTTTTGCGAGTTTCCCTGTTTCTGAGCTATATATTGGTTGGTCTTGTTCTCCAGATGACCGTAAAACAAAGTTAGGTAGTTGAAGGGAGATGATTATCAACATTTGATTTGTTATAATTAATTTGGTATGTATTTGAGGTAATTTAATATTTGATGAATTCGAAGATAACGAATATGATAATTCCATGTATCCCTTTTCTTTTTCTCAACGGAAATGCATCTACTTTGTGTAATTAACACCACAGTTTTATCTCAATAATTGTATATACGTTTTAATTTTATTATAAATCATAATAAGAAACATGAATCATATTCTATATGAATTAAAAAAAACACTTGAGTCATTAAAAAACGATTGTTCTACATAGTACATACACCATGAAATTGGGATAAAACAAGAAATAGGATTATTCACCTAATCATCTGTAACATCCCAGCAAACTTGATTTTCAACCAATTATTTAAATATATTGAATCTCAGATAAAAGCAAAGTATCCTTTACTAGCTAATTACCTAAATTTTGACCGTTTTTCATTAGTTCTTCTAAAAAAAAAAAAATCGACGCGTCGATCGGCGGTTTTTCATATGAGCTGTAAACCCGGACATCAGAGAATGTCTCTCGGATCTTCGTGAAGCGGTCTTAGCTCAGTCGGGAGAGCGTCAGACTGAAGATCTGAAGGTCTTGAGTTCAATCCTCAAAGACCGCATTCATTTATTTTTTTGACTTTTAATTCCCTTATTCTTTATTTCAAAAGGTTGTTCAGGTCCTTCAGGATTAAATTTTATTTTTTTCGAAGTTTCAAATAGGGAAATTAATTAATTTGAATTCAATTGACAACTCCGATAAGAAGTTATAATTGTAGGTTATATTAAGCTCAAAATATAAATAATATACAGAATGAAATCAACCTACAAAATAAGTTTTATCATAACCACAAAAGAGAAGAAACAGAATCACCAATTACCAAATAATGGATTAGGTGATTGTTCAGGATTAAATGGCATTTTAATTTCAACTTCAACCCATGGATCTCTAAATGGTTCATATAAAATATATTCATCAATTTCTTTAATTTTTTTAAATGGCTTTTCATTAATATTAGTTGATGTAAAAAGAGCATCTTTTTCAGTTTTTAAACAAGCAAATTGAACTTCATCTTTTGGATTAGCTTTGACTAGAACCTTATTCGAAAGATTACAAAGAATACCATATGATTTATCCAGTTTTTCAGGAAATTGGGCAAATTTTGATATATTTTCTCTAGTTGAATCAACTTCAGTTGTATTAACACGTTGGCTAGTACACATAAATATAATTGGAGTATTAACTGTAATATTGATATTAACATTATTTAATTGATCGCCTGCAATCATTGAAAATCCCATACCATATTCACGTTTATCATGTGCTTCATATAATATATCAATATTTTTAACTGTACTTGGAATTTTATCCCAAAACTTATAATCTAAAATTGAATTCATCGCTGTATGTGATAAAGAAATATGTTTAAGTTTTGATTCTTCATGTATTTTAATTCTAGGTAATAGTTGAAATAAACGACAGTGAAAATATTCAGTATCTCTTGGTAAATTATAAATAACATCACCAAAATTATCCATTTCATTTGCATTTAAGCATACTTTTTTCACAGTATTTGGTAATGAATTAAAATCTGGACTATTTATAATTGCAGATGTTGAAAATTCCTTTAAATTTTTCAATCCACTAAAATCTGATAGTTGAACAATTGTACAATCTATTGTAAGCTTAGTTATACAATCACTAGTTTCTGTAAAATTTTGAAAAATTGAAAGTGAAGAAAAAGATTTAATCTTTAAATGATTTAAATGAGTGAATCTAGAAATATATGAAAAGTAGTTAATATTATCTGTTAAAACTAATGTTCCAATTTCTTTATCTTTTAAAGTATTAAAAGATGCATCTCTAAATTGATCATTCTCTAGAGTTCCTGTTTTTTCAACAATAACATCAATCATTTCTAATGTATTTAAAGCATTTATCATCGAATTAAATTCTCTATTAGAAAACATTAGAGCATCATATTTACATTTGAAAACTAGTCTTTCAAAAGTAGAAGCCATTTCAAATAAACCAACAGGTATATCAGATCCACCTAACGAGGTTGTAACACATGTAAGATTAGTAAAAATTGGTCTTTGTTCAACAAAACCTTCAGTTGATTCATTAGAAAGATCATCAATTATTATAATTCTATCTAAAAATGAAGTATATAAATCAGATTTATCTGGATTATAACCATTTAATTTAATCTCATTTGAAAACTTAGTTAATTCAACCCAATCACCTTCTTTAATATTTTCATTAATTGTAAAATTTGATATTGGAATATTTTCAAAGATTGAAAGACAATTCTTAACTTCTTGATAATATATTTTAGTTGTTTTGGAAAAAAAATATTCAATTGTAACTATATCTTCTTCAATTAAAACATTTAGAGTATATGGAAATAATTTTAATATACTAGCAGGTATTTGATTAGAATTTCTAATTAATTCAGGGTATCTGAATAAGGTGTGATATAAGACTTGCTCTTTTAATTCTGGCAGTAATAAAGATGTGATCCGGATATAGTCGTCTAGCATAATTCAGAGATCTTGGAGCTGGTTGTAAAGAAGGAAATTAACCACTTCATGTTCTGTTGTTTTACTCTCCAATTAGAAAGCACAAATAGAAATAGTTAAGTCCGAGCAATCGGGTCTCGGCGATAAATAATTGAGTGGCGCACACTTTTGAACATGATTTCCAAGCGCCTACTATACTTGAAGTCTTGAAATCATAAGACTTTTATAAAAACATGGATATACAATGCTTTTTGAAATGTTTATAATATATCCAGTTAAAGTGTTGCTCATCTGCTTTCATAAATTCATTCCGGAAAATGAGAGGTAAAATTGTCTCTTGTGATAATTGTCGAAATAAAAAAATAAGATGTGAAGTATCAAATTCATCAAATTCAAGTTCATGTTTAAATTGCTTTAACCATTCAATTAATTGTAAATACACTCATATACCAAAGAAAGTGACTCCATATGGAAAGAAACAAAAGAAAACTGGCTCTGTTAATAAAGCAACTCCTGTGACAAAACAAGAATTAGATGATGTTGGAAATCGTATTTTAAAACTTGAATCTTTACTAAATAATATGTTTAAAAAACAAGATGATGATAACAATAATGAAAAAAAAGTTGCTAACCCAGTTAGAATTCAATCACCTGATCGAACTGAAATTGAAACGGAAACTGAATCCGAACCTATTGAAATTGAAAGAGAGTTAAATTCAAATGATTTTATACTAAGAAATTCAAATACTGAAGGTAGACTTGTTATTACGACTAAAAATAAAAGTTCAAGTTTTGAAAGTTATGATAAGATCATATTTGCTGATTATTTTTGTGTTTCGTTTTTCTCATCTAATGGTTTAATGTGGGCTGCTGAACGTCTTCAAGATCCTTTTGTTTTATTTCCTGTTAAAAATTTAATTTCCAATTTTATTCAGATGGAACGCAGAATGTTATCAGTTTGGCTAAATCCTATCGATGCAAATAGATTAGCAGATTTACCTTCAAGGCAAGTTATTTATTTTGCTCTGCAATCATATAAAGATATTTGTTTATTTGATCTTGATTTTATTGACGATGCAATAGATCTAGGTATTAGATATTGTGATTATAGAGATGGCTTAATATCTAACCTAAATTTAGGATATGGAGATTTACTACTTCTTAATTCATGCTTAGTGCTTGGACTTACTGTTTTTTATGAGAAGTTAAAAGGTGGAATGTACTCTGAAGATCTTATAACATGTGAACAGGTGAAAAGTTTTGAAGGATTGATTTTAGATAATTCATTATACTATTTTCATAGAGTATCAATTATGGGTGGTGATATTTCAGCTGTAAAAGGTTTAATTTTGCTGTCGTTTTATGCTGATGTGTATTCAGTTACTCAACCTCTTAATTCAATGACTTCATTTGCGATTAGACAAGCTTGTAATTTAGGACTTCATAGAGCTGAGTATTATGTGAATATGGATAATCCAGAAAAATTTAATTCATTAAGTGTTTGGTGGGTTTGTTATTATTTAGATAAAATTTCGTCTTTGAAAATAGGAAAATCTCCAATTATTGATGATTTATCTATATCTGCACCTCCTTTACCGCTGATTGAAGAATTTTGTGATAATTTTGGTATATTTGGACCAAGAGCTGGATTAAGAAGAGATGAATATCAACATGATATAAGAGAGAAATTCAAACAAATTGTTTCCATTCCACGTGGTTATCATAAATTTTATTTTCAAATGGAGGTTGATTTAGCAATTATTATTTCCAAATTATATAGAAATCTATTAAATTATTCTCCAATGACCCCACCTGCATCCCTTAAAGTTATATCTTCACTTTTAAACGATTTAGAAAATTGGAAGATGTGTTTTCCTGAAAGTCTAAGACCTGGAGATGCTCCTCAAAAATATACTAAAAATCTTAAAAAAGAAATTGCTAGTATTTGCCAATTTTTTGTTGTATCTGATTTAAATTTAAATTATTACTATTTGAAATTAATTATTAATATGTTTGCAGTTAAAAATTCTGCTGGATCAGAACAAAAAATATTTGAAAAGACTGGTTTAGAATCAGCTAGAGATCTTTTAAAATATTCAGTTATAGTTGGTAAGAAAGTTTTAAGAGTTGCTGGATTTTCTATATTCTATGCTTTTAGTGGATTTTTAACGTTATCTGCCTTTTGTATCCAAGATCCAACTAATGAAAATATTATTGAAGATGTTACTTTTTTATCCTCTTGTTGTCGAGATCTATTCGTTTGTTTTACAGAGACTAGTTTTTATCCAGAGAAATGGGTTTTACTTGGTGCTATTTCAAGATGTGTTCTTTACATTGTTATAAATGTTGTTATGGAACATAATACTAATATTTACTTTGAAGTTGGTGATTTATTGGATGAAGTTGCTGAAATTCAGAAAGCTTCAAAGTATCATCATTTGTCATCTTATCTTAGTAATAGAATTCCTAAATCTAACTTAAATCATCAAATCAATAATATCCCATTTAATAATATTCCATTTACTCCTTCTCTAGATCCAAGTACATTAGAGAAGTCTAGTGATAATATTAATGTTAATAATCCAATAAAATCTACTAGACATGATTATGATAACTTCTTAGGTTTATTGGAGGAAAGTCTTCATTCAGATACAAATTGTCCATCAAATATTTTATTTCCTGGATCTGGTAATCCTTTTAATTACTTACCACAGAATAAATAATTTTTTATGATTTATATAGTACATTACAGAGAAATATTGATTTATTAAGTTTTAAATATTAACGATATATAATATTTTCAAAATAAAGTAGTTTCAATAGTAAGAAGTAACCAACCAAAAATTCAAAAATAGTCTGCGCCACACCAGCCACAAATACTGTGCCACAGCCCTTGCTTTTTTCATTATAAAATCATCGATAAAATCATTAAAATAAACTAAACAAAAGTTGTTTACAATCCATGTCCACCATCTTTAGTTTATAGTTGGATATAATTAACTGATTTTTATTTTTCTGATAGTTAATGAAATCAGTGTTTTTAACAAAAATGACAAAATCTTTTTTCCAACTTCAATCAAACTTTAAAGTTGATTATGCACCAACAAACTTCAAAAAATGGAAATCTTCAAGAACTGGTTTACAATTAACTTGGATTAACCAAGAATCTCCAATGGTTAATGGTTATTTTGCTGTTGGAACAGAAATCCTTAATGATAGTGGTTGTCCTCATACTCTTGAACATTTGATTTTTATGGGTTCAAAGAAATATCCTTATAAAGGTTTACTTGATATTATTTCAAATCAAGCATTTAGTTCAACTAATGCATGGACTGCTACTGATCAAACTGTTTATACTTTAACAACTGCAGGTTGGGATGGATTCAAAATGTTACTTCCTGTTTATTTAGATCATTTAATTAATCCAACTATTACCGATGAAGCATGTTTAACTGAAGTTTATCATATGGATGGAGAAGCAAAAGATAAAGGTGTTGTTTATTCAGAAATGCAAGGTATTGAAAATCAATCTTGGTTTATTTCAAATTTAGAAACTCAAAGAATTATATATAAGAATTCTGGTTATAGATCCGAAACTGGTGGTTTAACTCAAAATTTACGTACTTTAAAACCTGATACAATTAGAAAATATCATCTTGATAATTATAGACCAGATAATTTAAACGTTATTATTGCAGGTTCAATTGATGAAGAAGAATTGTTGAATATTATGGTTGAATTTGATTCTGAATTAATCCCATTACCAGAAATTCCAAACAAGAGACCATTTGTTGATACAGAACAAAGTTTACCACTTACTAAAAAAATTGTTAAAGCTGTTGAATTCCCAGATAAGGATGAATCATCAAGTGAAATCATGATCTCTTGGATTGGTCCTGAAATTGGTGATGCAATTGTTAATCAAGCTATTGATACTTTAGGTAAATACTTTACATCATCATCTATCTCATTATTCAATAAGAATTTCATTGAAATTGATGATCCATTATCATCAGGTGCTTCCTTTTATACTGAAGATTATGTTAGAACTGGTATGATTATAATGTTTAGTAATGTCCCAACAGAAAAAGTTGATTCATTCCCAGATCAAATTTTCCAATTATTAGAAACTCATTGTAATCCAAAAGACTTAGATTTAAATAGATTACAAGATTTAGTTGAACAAACAAAATGGAAATTCATTTTTGATACCGAGAAATCTTCCGAATCTTTCTCAGGTATGGCTATTTCTGAATTTTTATATGGTCAAAAAGATAGTAAAGATTTATTACCATGGATTAAAAACTTAAACGAATTTGAAACATTACAATCATGGACTATCGATCAATGGGTTGAAGTTTATAATAAATATTTCTTAGATAATAAACCATGTGTTGTTATTTCTAAACCATCTAATGCTTTGAATACCAAATTAAAGGAAGCTGAAAAGAAATTAATTGAAGATAGAAAAAGTGAATTAGGTGAAGATGGCTTAAAGAAAGTTGCTGAAAACTTGAAGCTTGCTCAAGAAAAAAATAATACACCAATTCCTAAATCTATTTTGGATAAATTTGCAAGTCCTGATCCTTCAAAAATTAATTTTATCAAGACTTTATCAATTGGTACTGGTTTAAATAAAGATGTTAAGAATGATTTATCAAATACAGCAACAAAGAAAGTTATTGCTGATACTCCTGCTGATTTACCATTGTATGTTCATTTTGAAGATATTGAATCTAATTTTGTTACTATTCACTTAATGTTCTCATCTATTGAAGTTTCCAAAGAATTACTTCCATACGTTCATGTTTTCCGTACATTATTTTCATTACCAATTGAAAATGAAGATGGTTCTTTAACTCCATATGAAGAAGTTGTTAAACAATTAAAGAGAGATACCGTTCAAGCTGGTATTTCTACTGGTTTCTTACGTAATTTTGAAGATTTGTTAGATTTTAAACTTTCAGTTAAATCTGAAAACTATGAAAAAGCTATTGATTGGTTTGTTAAACTTTTATTCAAGACTAAATTTACTAAAGAAAGAGTTAAAGTTGCTTTAGATAAATTAGTTAATTCTTTACCTGATTACAAGAGATCCGGAACAACTATGTGCCAATCTATAATTAATAAATATACTTTAACTGATAGATCATTATGTAGAGCTGCTGATGAAGTTGAAAGTGAAGATTTCTTAAGAGACCTTTTAGTTCAAATTGAAGATGGTAAATTTGAAGAAATTGAAAAGAAATTAGAAAGTTTTAGAAATCAATTATTAACTTTAAACAATACAAGAATATTAATTGTTGGTGATGTTGGTAAATTAGATACACCTGTTTCAAGTTGGAATAAATTTGTTAAGATTCCTGAAAATACTAATAAACCTTTAACCAAACTTCCTGAAGCATCAGCAGTTTTATCTAATATTGGTAAAGAAAAATCTAAGAAAGGCTTCATTTTAACTACACCTGGTTCTGATTCAAGTTTTATGAATGTTGTTACTAATATTCCATCTGAGCACACTTCTCCTGATGCTTATAAGATTGCTTTAGCTGCTGAATATTTACAGTGTGTTGAAGGTCCATTCTGGAGAGGTATTAGAGGTACTGGTTTAGCATATGGTGCTAATATTTATAAAGAAACTGAATTTGGTCAATTAACATATGGTATTTATCGTGGTGCAGATATTGAAAAATGTTATGAAGTCGGTAAAGAAATTGTTGATAAACTTATTTCAGGTAAGACTCTTGTTGATGAAAATATGTTACAAGGTGCTATTTCTTCCATTGTTAATTCTTTAACTGAATCTCAATCTAATTTCTTCCAATCTTCAGAAAGAAAATTTTTAGATGATGCTTTATTTAAAAGAGGTCCAAATTATAGTAATAAATTAATGAAAGAATTAACAAAGATAACCTCTGAAGATTTGAAAGATACATTTAAGAAATATTTTGGTCCATTATTCAACTCAGAATCTTCTAATGCTTTTATTGTTTGTCATCCATCTAATCTTGAAAGTATTGAAAAATATTTTGCTGATAAAGGATACGATATTACTGTTGAACATGCTAAGATTGCTGAAGGTGAATTAGATGGTACAGATGAATCTGATTTTGATTCAGACGAAGAAGAAACTGGATCAGACGACGAAAACTAGTTTAATTATATATATTTTTCTTTGTTGTTAGATTTGCATTTTTCTAAATACTATATATTATAAATTACTTGTTTCTGAATATTGTATAATAAATTAAAAAAATTATATTAAAGGTAATAAATTAAGGTTGCGAAGAGAAAAACAAAACAAAACAGGAAACACAATATTATTTAATCTATTCATTCTACATGACTGGGCCAGAGGTCTCAGCATCAGACATAATTGGAGATAATGGTTGTCTACCAACTAATTTATCATGAACTTCAAGAGCATTATCCATTTTCTTAACCCTTCTTTTGAAAATCTCTTTTCTTTTCTGCTTTAAAATTGAAACTTGACCTTTAGCATCTCTATTCATTTTCTCAACAGCAATTTTCAAACAGAAAGGCATAGTTAATGAACAAATAACACTGTAAGCAACCAAAACAACAACATTTCTAGCAAGAGTGGCTTGTTTATAAGTATTAAATAAAATAATTCTATATAATTCATTTCCATTAAAAATTGGTAAAGCATAAGCATATCTATAAAACTTTGGAGCTAAACAAAGTGGGAAAACTGCTGGACCAACATTAATCAAAATCCAAAATAAAACCCAACTTGGAGTCATATTAGGACAATAAGCTTGAATTAACATAAGAACATTTTCATTAACACCACATAAAGCTGCAAGAACCATTGATGTGACAATCCAGAAAACAACAAAACCACATTTACCTGGATAAGCTGTATAAATATCAATACCAAATGCAACTTGAATTAAAGTATAACATAAACCAATTGATAAATAAGTAATATTAGCAGTAATAACTTTAAAGGCAATGAATGATCTATTACTAAGTTTTGAACCAACAATTTTATTATCTGGAAGAAAATAAGCTAATTGCATTAATGATAAAACTTGAAGATATATAGGACCAAATTGTTGAGGACCCATTCTATCAGGTTTAGTTAATCTTGCTGGAGTTAAATCAATTTGATTGAAAATTATAGGAACACCAAAATTTTGTTTAATTGCAGCAACTAAGGTACTTCCTGATAATGTTTTAGCCATTGGTAGGGTAATTGTTTCTGCTTGAATTTCACAAACTGCACCTTGTAATTCTTGAATTGCTCTTTGAACATAAGCAAAGACACCTGTAAAATGTCTACCAGTTTCATAGACAACAGTGTAAACTTCAGACATATTGAATTCATTGCCATTTTGAAGAGCATTATAGTAATCAAGAGAAGCATTTGGTTTAACATAGATTAGGCCCCAATAATGTTGATGATAAATATTTTCATGTAAAACATCAGCTAATTCAGTTGGATCATTAGTATAATTTGTATAAGATCTTAATCTATAACCAATAGAACTGGCAATTTCAGGAATTTGAACAGCAGTAGTTAATGTATCACTGAAAACATCTTCAATACCCATTTGTTGATAAATTGTTGGATCATCTCTAACAACAGCAAAAGACATATTTGTAAATCTCCTTTCTCTATGATAAAAGCAACCCCAAAATAACGAGAAAACAGCTAATAGTAGAAAAAGTAAAATAAATATACCATGAATATAAAGAACATAAATTTTTGATCTACTAGCTTTAAATCTTGAATCAAAAAAACCAAATTTTTCTAATTTTTGCTCAACATCTGCTTTAATTGTTTGAACTCTTGTAATAATTCTAGATAATGGCCTTTCTAAATGATTTGAAGCTGAATCTGGTTCTGGTTTCTCCTTAGATGAATTAGCTTCATCTGATTCAGATTCAGGTTCATCATCATCTGATTCATCATTGACTAGCATAGCCAATACAGCATCATTACGACCAACAATACCAGTATTAGAACCAGATATTGTCAGTTTTGATTGTGAGTTGTTACCATTACTATTTGATCTAAATCTTCCAAAATGATTTGATTTTGGTTTAGTTAATGGAGAAGTATTAGGCTGACTTGAATCTTGAGCTTGATTTAATTGCTGTCCCTGTGGATATATAGAAGGTGCTTCACTGGAAATACTAATTGATGGATCATAATTTCTTTCGGACATTATGTGATTGGTTTAATAAACTAAGCAGTACGTAAAGAAAGCAGTGAAGATAATTAAAAAGTTAATTGAATTTGTTTTTGTTTTCTTTTTAAAAAATTAAGATTTTGGATTTTTCAGTGTTTAAATAAAAACAGCAATTGCTACAAAATCTGCTTTTTTGCCGGTCCGGGATAATTGCCATCTCCGACGAGACAAAAATAGAACATCTCGGGCGAGTCGGAGGTAATGCTGGGGAGCGACTAATCCGAATTCCCCGGCACGACTATACTGATTACAACGATCCGTAACTCAAAGGAAAAACAATACATTATACTTATATAGAAAAGTGATTCAAGGATAAGTCGTTAAGTGGGATATACAATCAATACTATAAGACTTGAAAGTAAAAGAAGATGAAGAATTTGAAAAATTTGATTCTTCTAAATGTTTCAATAATTGTTTTTCATAAGATTGAGCAGCTCCGTTCGTTGAAATATTAAAAGAAGTGGAACAAATTGAAACTAATTGTTTTAATATATGTTTATATCCCATTTCATATCTCTTAGCTACATTGAAATTGCATCTTTTGTAATAATCAATTGATGTATTTGATGAAATAATTTCTTTCTCGTAATAGCTAATTGAGAATGATTCAATATTATTATTGAATCCATTTGATTGTGTAGTTCTAACTAATTCAATTCTTCTATAAGGCGATTTTGATTCTGTTAAGGAGATTTCTTCAATTTGTTCAGCTAATGAATCAATCATTGAATTTAATTTCTCAGGATAGAGTAGCATAAGACTAAACATCTTCAGATTATATGGAATTTCAATATCAATGAAGATTCTAGTTTTAGAATTTGGATCTTTCAGAAAACAGGAAGTTGGAATCTTACCAACAAATTGTATATCTTGTATATTATTACTTGGAATAACTAGATTCTTATCTAATGAGAAACAACATTCAGCAAATGTAAGAAGTCTTAATGATTTTGGTAAATTATCAAATATTGAATTATCAATTTTACAATCATCAAACTCTAATGTTTTCAGTTTCAACAGCCCTTTTAAATTTAATTTTAATATTGAATTTGATCTAGTTGGTTCAGTTATCTTTAAATATGTGATTGAATTATTGATAAAATCAAAAGGAATATTTCCTAAAGCATTGGGAGCAATTAAACAAACAAATTCAGTTAAATTATCATATTTATATAAATTTTGAATAAATGATCTATCCAATGTATTAACATATTTAGTGAAATTTGAAGTGATAGGTATAAAACAATCATAAAATGTAGAACCATGACTTAAATAAGTAGCAGGAGTTTGAAATCCGCATTCTTCACAACAACTAAATTTAACATCAACTTGAGTAAATTGATCACATAATTCACCTAATAATTCACAATATCCATTTGGATCACTATTTCCATTTTCAAATAAGAAATCATATCTGACCATTAATGAAGTTAAATATTTTTGATTATTTAATAGTTTTTTAATATGACGAATAGTTTCATTAGAAAACAAGACAACTGTTAAAGTAGTTATTTCTCTTAAATTAATTAAATTTCCAACATTATTCAAATTATCGTTATAGCAAATGATTAATGAGTTTAAACTTTTAGAAATGATTTCATTTTGATAATAATTTAAATCATTGCAAAAACCAATAACTTTCTTACTTTTCAAAATCAATGGAATAAATGGAGAGAGTGTAGAGTCCATATTACCAACACACTGTGTAAAATCTAAAGTTGTAGAATTAAACTTGATGTCTGGTTTAGTTCCAATAAAATCAACAAATTCATAAATTTGTTTTCTAACTAAATGGACATAACTATAATCTTGAAATTTTATTACCCCAGGATTCTCCACATCTTGAGTATCTTTACCCCATGGGAAGATTGTAATATCTAAAGAAGATATTCTTGAATTAATTAAATCATTTAATATTTTGGATAAATTTGGATGTTTTGAAAGTGTTATTAAATCATTAAATTCAATAATTTCAAAAAAATAAATTTGCCATATTTGTAAACAAATTTCAAAAGGAATCAGAGGATCAATCATAAATCTATTGAAAGCATTTAAATTATTATTATTAGATAATGATGATGATGGTTTTCTTTTAAGGGCTTCCAATTTTGAAATCAACATTTTCAATTGATTGATAATTTTGCTTGTTATAGTATTAAACTTAAACATGTTTTTTTGAACCTTTGAAAAGTTAATCATCAAGCTATTTATTAATGAAAAGAATCCATCGTATTTTTAAGGATTCAATCATTAAGTAACATCAAGTGCTTACAACGTATATTCAAAAGGAAACTTCTCCTTCTATATAAGGATCAAAGAAAACAAGCATGATTTCATCTATAGCTATAGTGATTTGAAATAGACTAAACATTTGGAAACGAACTAGAAACAAAGACGTTGTATAATAATAACATCATAATTGGTTGAACGCTATAAAGTTGGGCTCTTATAACTTGAAACCATATTGGAAAATGTGGGTTTGTTAGTGGCATCCAACACCATTTAAATGGCCCAAGAAGGAAATCGAAAACTCCTCTGGCGGAGAGAAATCATTCGAATAACGTGTCTTTCAGACTCTTTCTCTGTGTACCCCATACAGGACCAGAGACTACCATTTCTTCTCAATATTGGAAGGAGTTCCAAAAACATACAACTATACCTATGAACTTATGAAGTCATTATAGGGTATAAAAATTAGAAATTGTATAATTCAGGGAATTTGATTCTTTTTAAAATTTAAAATGTTTTCAAAAAATTAAATATTCCGATACCGGGAGTCGAACCCGGGTCTGCCCGGTGAAAGCGGACCATGATAGCCGTTACACTATATCGGAATTAGTTCGAAATCTGAGTTGAGATCTGAGCCTTGCCGCCGTGGGTCCACATTCAAGCCGCAAAATCGGGTTTTGACTATTTTTCGGCATTCTGCTTGTAAACTAAGGTATTTACGGTTTCTTAATCAAACTTTGGTACTCAATTTACATTTCCCAATTGCCATAATGCTTTTTATATAAGCTGCATAGCTAAAAATACGTTAATTATTAAAAGAATTGGGTTCAAAATTAAACTCGAGCAAAATTAGAAGCGTTTTTTGCAACCATGGCGATATAGAAAGCGAATAAATTGGCAACATGTCAACATCAATAGTACTTTTATACCTAAATTTATTCGATATCCAACCTTCAGATAACTCAACCAGTATATACGTTCTATATTTTCCTTGACGTATTGAAAAAATATATAATTATGAATTCAATCATTTAATTAATCCTGATTCAGATGATTCCAACTTATTTTTAGCTCAATAATGGGTTCTTCAATAATATATCAACATCAATTTTACGATACAGTTTTCTGTTTATTTAATTTTCAATTAATGCGATCAGTTTCAATGGTTAGGATCCATATATGTGTTCATACTTCAGTACTCAGTCCTCATTTGTCATTTCGATTACCAGTTTTCTAATATGGTTCTACCAGCTTTCATGCCAATCAAAGCCCTTTGATATTCTCTTGAATCTTGATTCGTGTAATATTTTTTAATTATCTCCAAGATTAATGTTTTTATTTCTAAATTAGTCAATTAATGCTTATTATGATCTTATAAGCTGCTGGATTTGAATCGTGTACTTTAGCTTAAAATTGTTTAAAAATGCTAAGAATCCCTCCCCAATTTAAAAAGCTCAATTAAGCTGTATTATTGGAAAAAAACAAACCACAAAGTTATTTTTTTAATTTTATTTAATCAATTAAAACCAAAATGAGATATTTTTCATCTACTAAAACTTTTGTTTTATTGGTTACAACTTTAATATCATCATCACTGGCTGATGATGCATCTTGTGCTGTTGGTGATTCTCTTACTGCAACTGAAGAATGTACAGGTACATTCGATACTAAATGTGCCAATGGTAATTATCCATGTGCTTCAATTGGATTTTCAGATCCAACTTATGAAAGTTCTGATTCTGTTACTGTTACTCTTACTTTTACTGCGGATGGTTGTCCAGATACTGATTATTTAGGTGAATTGAAAGTGATTGGTTTAACCTCTCCAGACACAAGTGAAATTGTTTTATATTCAAGAAATAGTGATATATATCTTATTAGTGGAGATGAAGCTTGTGATTGGTCAACGACTGTTACTTTTACTACTGATACTGGGTTTTGCTTTTCAGAGTTTCAGATTCAATATGATTGGTTTACTGCTGGTGCTGATACTGATTCTTCATGGACTTATGAATCAAGCTATGATTATTTAATTGGTTGTGTTGGTAATGATGATACTAATGCTGATGCCCCAATTTATTGCTTTACTGGTTGTGGTTCTGCAACTGGCTCTAGCCCATCTCCAACCTTAAGTATTTCTGAAGCTGTTCCAACTCCTTCTTCTACTGAAGTGACTCCATCAGAAACCATTCCTTCTCCTACTATGTATGTAGTTACTTCTTCTCCAAGTTCTCCTAATACACCAAATGCTCAAACAACATTTACTCCAAGTACACCAAGTGCTTCTGATACTACTCCAACTCCTGAACAAACATCTCCATCTATTGATACAACTTCCACAGATAATACTCCCTCTACTACTGTTCCTAAAACTACTACACCTTCAACTGATATTACTGAAACTATTCCTGAAGTCAGTGAAACTACACCATTAACATTTATTACCACTAGTCTTCCAAATACCGAGACAAGTTTAACTTTAACTCCATACTCTCCATCTGCTACTCCTCCTTCACCAGAAGAAACTACTTCTTCTTCATCTTCAGAAACTATTTCTACACCATCAACTGATACCACTTTGTCGGAAACTGTTCCTTCTGTGAGTACTTCACCTGTTACTGAAACTCCTGATGTTCCAAGTACTGAAACTTCTCCTCAAACTCCATCTACTCAGCCAACTACATCATCATCAACAATCATTACAACTGTTATTTCTGGCACTACTTCAATCTTCACAACAGCTTTTAGTACTTCCTTTGGAACAACTGTAACTCATGTCCCTGAAACTACACCATCAACTACTTCTTCTACTCCTAGTATATCATCTCCAACTACACCTACAACAGACACTAGTAGTCCTTCAACAGATATATCACCTACATCTCCAGCATCAACTATTCCAGGAACAACAATTATTTCTGGTACTACATCAACGTTTGTTACTTCATCTGGTATTTCCTTTGGTACAACTGTAATCCATGTCCCTGAAACTACAGCATCCACCACTTCTACTACTCCTACTCCATCATCCCCAAGTACACCTACAACAGACACTAGTAGTCCTTCAACAGATACATCACCTACTTCTCCAACATCAACTACACCAGGAACAACAATTACTTCTGGTACTACTTCAACATTCGGTACTTCATTTGGTACGACTGTAACTCATGTTCCTGATACTACACCATCATCATCACCATCAACCACTTCTTCTACTCCTGCTACATCAGCCCCAAGTATACCTACTACAGACACTAGTAATCCTTCAACATATTCTTCTCCAACTTCTCCAGCATCAACTACACCAGGAACAACAATTACTTCTGGTACTACTTCAACATTCGGTACTTCATTTGGTACAACTATTACATCTAGTCCTGATACTCCAACTTCCCCTGTTTCTTCTACAACCAGCACCACACCATCATCTCCTGTTTCAACTACACCAATAATGATTACAACAATTATATCTGGAACAGCTTCAACCTTTTCTACTGCTTTCTCCGCTGAATTTGGTACAACTATAATTCATAGCCCTGAAACACCAACCTCTCCAACATCTTCACCTTCTCCTGAAACTTCCACACCAGAAACATCTTCACCTTCTCCTGAAACTACTACACCTATTCGTATTACAACAATTATATCTGGCTCCACTTCAATATTTTCAACATTCGTCTCTACTGCTACAACTATAACTCCTACTCCTGAAGCTAGTATTCCCGAAAATGATACAACCCCTACTGAAAGTAGTACTTCTGAAACTCCAACTACTTCTATACCAACAGTTATTACTACTTTAATTTCGGGTACTACTTCTACATTTTCTACGTATTTCTCTACCTCGTTCGGTACAACTTTAACTCCTAATGCTGATACTACCGTTAGTCCAACTTCTCCTGAAGATTATACACCAACAATCATCACTACTGTTATATCTGGTACTACAATAACATATTCTTCTTATTTATCAACTTCTTTTCCTACTACCCCAACTACTACTACTGCTCCAACTACTACTATTCCAGAGGAATCAACCACTGGTCCTGAAAGTAATACTTCTTCGTCACCTACTCCTGAAACTCCACCTTATATTACAACAGTCATTACCACTATTATTTCGGGTACAACTTCAACAATCCTTACAACAATAACTCCTATTACAAATTACCCAATAACTTCTACATTTTATACATCTTTTGGAACAACTTATACTTTTGTGACTACAATTATTTATGGTCCTGATGATATTCCCCAAACAAGTTCTCCAACATCTTCTGAAAATATTCCGCAAACTGGTTCCCCAGCTTCTCCTGATGAAGATTCACCAATCTCATCTACCACTTCTATAACACCTTCAGATGTTACTCCAAATTATCCAATAACTTCTACATTCTATACTTCATATGGAACTACTTATACTTTTGCAACTACCATCATTTACGGTCCTGATGATACTCCTGATACTTATTCTCCATCTACTGAAACTCCATCTACTGAAACATCATCTACTGAAACACCATCTACTACTGCTCCATCTACTACTACTCCATCTACCGCCATTCCAGATAGTACTCCAACTACTCCTGATTATCCAATAACTTCTACATTCTATACTTCATATGGAACCACTTATACATTTGCAACTACTATTATCTATGGTCCTGATGATAATCCTGATACTATTTCTCCAGTTACTACAACTCCCTATACTGAAACTCCATCAACTACCACTCCAGATACTACAACTCCATCCACCGCCACTCCAGATACCACAACTCCATCTACTGAATCTCCAGATAATACTCCGAATTATCCAATAACCTCGACATTCTATACTTCATACGGAACCACTTATACTTTTGCAACTACCATCATTTACGGTCCTGATGATAATCCTGATACTAATTCCCCAGCTGCCACAACTCCATCTACTACCACAACAGATAACTCTACTCCATCTGATGAAACACCATCTACTGAAACTCCAGATGATACTCCAAATTATCCAATAACTTCTACATTCTATACTTCATATGGAACCACTTATACCTTTGCAACTACTATTATATATGGTCCTGATGATAATCCTGATACTACCACTCCAGTTGCTACAACTCCAGATACTACCACTCTAGATAATACTACAACTCCAGGTGCTACTACAACCATAGATGCTACTACTACTCCATCTACTGAATCTCCAGATAATACTCCAAATTATCCAATAACTTCTACATTCTATACTTCATATGGAACCACTTATACTTTTGCAACTACTATTATCTATGGCCCTGATGATACTCTAGATTTAACTCCATCAATTGAACAATTTCCAACTATTTCATCAGCTATGCCAATTCTTGAATTACCTTCTATCTTTAGTGATATTCCTGATGTAGTTAAGCCAGAAGTAAATTCAGGTTATTCAAATTATTCACCGTCAACTACTCCAAATTACACCACGTCACTTGCTCCATCACCTACCGCTATTGATTATGATAATCATACAAACTCAAATACATTACCATCACCTGAATCATCTACTTCGACCATTCCTACTAGTTATTATCCTTCTATTGTTACCATTTATGCAACTTATGTTTATTATAGTACAAGTGAAACTATATCTACACTTCCTCTTCCAAGTGATTAAATTATATACCCTGAGTATTAACTTTACTTTTCTTTTCAGTTTTATAGTCTTTTTATTTTATATTGCTTTTTAAATATACCTTTTCAAATATACCTTTTACCTTATTATTATGTATTTTAAAAACTATTACTAAACGGTTATATAGTATAAATTCATTCAATATTATTGTAACTTAAAATAAAATCTTCAAATTTTAAATATCTTGGATCCAATTTATTAGGAAGTGTTCCAATAACTTTACCAGTTTTTATATTCATAGAACAACGTCTTAAATTATCGGGTAACAAATCCAAATTAAAAACAGGAATTTTATTTAATGAATACTTAATATTTAATTCTTGAAGATTTATTAAAGATTTGAATGTAATCTCTTCTAAACCTATTTCTTGAGAAGAAAACGATTCCAAAAGTTCAATACTTAACGCATATATCGAATAAGGTACTGATTTAATAAATTTGTTTAGTAAAACCAGGTCCAATGAAATATTATCCATTATGAAATATAAATTAACTTTCGATAATGATTTTAATTGAATTGAATTTATAATATTTGGTAATTTATTTGTTTTAGCAGTAATATCAAGTAAAACCAAATGGTTTGGTAATATTAGTTCATTGTTTTCATAACAACAATTTACTAACTTCAGAACAAGTAACTTATTTGGAAATGTATTCATTAATAATTTGCTTAACTGAAAAGAAGTAATACTTAAATATTTCAAATGAATCAAATTCTTGAATGTAAAATTAAAATTTTTATAATTATCGATATTTTTTGGATTATCAAGTAGTAATTGTTCTAAGTTAGAAAATGAACTTATATAACTGGGTATATGAGAACCATAACTTGGAAAAAAATAGTTTAGAAAGCATAAATGCGTTTTTAATGGAGATATTCTGAGTAGATCCGAATTTTCCTTTAATTCTTCTTCAAAAACTGGATAAGGTAAATACATGTATATCTTTTGATAAGATACTCTTAATTTAATATTTTTCTCTTCTAAATCAGTTAAAAATTTTAGGGAACTATTAGAAAAATTTGGGATTGTTAAAAATTCAAGTAACAAGTTGATTTGAAAATCACTTTCATCATGAAGCTTGAAAAGTAAAGTTTGAAATGGAACAATATCTAAAGTTGTATCTTTGAAACTATCAAAATAAAAAACTTTGATATACTGTAAATTGGGAAACATATAACCTTTTAAATTTTCATATCCTGAAAACCCACAAATAGTTAAAGAGATTAGTTTTGAAATTATACCTATATTTTTCATAAAATCAAAGAACTTTTTATTAAAACTTTTATTCATTAAAGCCAAACCAAAACTTCTAAAACATTTAGAGCTAAGAGAAATAAATTCAATAAAAGTATTAGATGAATCTTGTTTTTCAGAAGTTGCCAATGTATTTCTTGGTAACATTAATTTATTGGTTCTATCACTCAATTCAAATGTAATAGTTTTACCTATTATATCATTTTCAATCATAAATCGAGGGATCATAATTGATGTTTCAATATTCAGCAAGTTTAACTTATAACTGTACCCTAAAACTTTATATGATACTCTCCATAATTCATCCAGTACAAAGCTCATTTCAGACAAAAGTTCAGAAATAATTGTTTTCATAGTTGGAGAGTTCTTATAGAGTGAAATCAATTCTAATAATGAGAAATGTTTAGCTAATACAAACTTCCAAATCATCTGTTTCAATTCCATGGGAAGTTCACCTATAATATTATTTGCTTCCACTTCCGAAAAACAATTTGAGATTATCTTGTTAGTTTTAGTTTTCAGGTGTTGAACAAGCATTGTTGTTTATAATTAATGATGATAATACGTATTGACCATTTCTATAATATTTTTTAAACGGTATGCCTGTATTTCACTTAAATTTATCCCTTCAAGTTTGAACATATACGTATGCCTATAAGATAGGTGCGTATCAGATCCTTTGGAAGAATTAGATGGAGATCATGAACATAAACAACTGATAAAGAACAAATCAATACCCATCCCCATTTTGGCGTCTAGCACACCCCTGCACCTGCAATAATTTCCCCGAATCTCCCCGGCTTCAATCCATTTGATTTGATCCGCCGTCTTTCTTTCCAGAGAAGAGAAGAAGAGATGCTTTTTGATTAGAAGTACTGTTCTGTCTTTCAAAACAGCACAACTTCCTCTTGGATATCTCCATCGGCCACAGCAAATCAGTATAATTCAGAATCTTCACAACTCAGCATCAACTTTCAAAACCTTTTTTATCAAGTGAATTTCAACTATCTGGATCCCGATTAGTCCCCCGACACGTATCTACTTAATTTTTCAACTAACAGCAACACACATAAAACAACAGAAAATGAGTTATACTATACCCACAAACCCAAAACAACAACTCAGTCCACAGCAAAAGCAGCAGATGTTACTACGAGCTAACGAACGATATCAATATCGAGTGAAAAAACTCATGTCTTCTCATACTTTATATGTTGTTGTGTTATTTATGTTTGGTGTTCTACAAATAATTGGTATTGCATTTTTCACCAGAGGTTTTTTACTTTCAAGACAAGTTTTAGATGATCAATCTTCATGTTTAGCTCAACAAGGTCATGAAAGTTGTTTTAATCCGACTGATTTTAATAAAACTGTTATATTGTTGATTGATGCTTTAAGATTTGATTTTGTGATACCAATAAATGAATCAGATCCAGGACATCATACAAATTACCATAATAATTTTCCAATTTTATATGATTATTTCATAGAGCAACCTGAAAACTCTTTATTATTAAAATTCATAGCTGATCCACCAACTACAACATTACAAAGATTGAAAGGTTTAACAACAGGCTCATTACCAACTTTCATAGATGCAGGTTCTAATTTTGATGGTGATACAGTTGATGAAGATAATTTAATTAGTCAATTTCATAATAATGGCAAAAAAGTTGCCTTTGTTGGTGATGATACTTGGACTGCTATGTTTTCTCCATTTTTATATGATAATATGACTTATCCTTATGATTCATTAAATGTTTGGGATTTGGATACTGTTGATAATGGAGTAACTGAACATTTATTTCCCTTATTAAGTGGCGATAGAGGTCAATGGGATGTTTTAATTGGTCATTTCTTAGGTGTTGATCATTGTGGACATAGATATGGCCCTGAACACTATGCAATGAAATCTAAATTGAATCAAATGAATAAAGTTGTTGGTGATGTTATTAAGTCACTTGATAATGATACCTTACTAATTGTTTTTGGTGATCATGGTATGGATCCAGTTGGTAATCATGGTGGTGAAACTCAAGATGAAGTTGAATCTGCAATTTTTATGTATTCTAAGCATAAACAATTTGGTAGATTATCTAATGAGCAATATGATGTTTCAAATTTAGGTAAAAATTATAGATCTATTAATCAAATTGATTTAGTTCCAACTTTAGCTATGTTAACTGGTATTCCAATTCCATTTAATAATTTAGGTTCACCAATTAAAGAAGCTTTCACTAAAGACGATGATTTATACACTTTAGCTAAAAGCTCATATTTAACATCATCACAAATTAATAATTACAGAAAAAGTTCTGCTGAATTATCTTCAGATAATGAATTAAATAGTGCCTTCATAGTTTTAGATAAACAATGGAAACAAATTGATTCAACGACATCACAAGAATATTTAAAAACATTTATCGAAGATTCATATAATTATCAATCAAAATCATTATCAAGATGTAAGTTTTTATGGGCTAAATTTGATAGTGCTTCAATTTGGATTGGTATAACTATAATAGCAATTGCTTTAATTTTATTGATTATTTATTCTAAATTACTTCCATATGTTGTTGTCTCTCAACTTAATCCACAAATGCTGACGTCCACTATGGCTTTAATATTTGTTTACTGTGCTTTATCCTTTTCATTTTTAGTTGTATTCAAACCTGAAAATCTAACTACTCTTTGGGCTTTATTACTTGGTATTGCTGCAGGTATAGCTAATGGTATTTTAGCACCAATTATGGATAGATATTCAATTCCTTGGTTATTCAGACAAGTTGCTGAGAATTTAATTCAAAATGGCTGGACTTATTTTGCTTTAGTAATTGTTATTATGCATTCATTAGTTTTTGCTTCTAATTCATTCGTTATTTGGGAAGATAAAATTGTTGCATTTTGGTTAACTACATTTGGATTTTGTGCATTTATCAAATCTTTAAGATTAGAAGATAAACAAAAGAAAATTTTAGGTGCTTATCATGCTTTAATGTTTATGATTTTAACTAGAATTGTTTCCTCTATTTCAATTTGTAGAGAAGAACAAGGTGATAAATGTGTAAATAATTTTAAATTTACTTGGTGGTCTATTGCTTTACTTTATATTGGTGCTGTTGTTTTACCTATCATGATTAAATCATTTTATAATATTTCCAAATCATATGAAGGAGCTGCTCCATTCTGGATTGGTACTGGATTCAGATCATTAATGTTTTTGATTGCTATTATGTGGACTATTGATTATATTGAAACTAATGAAACAATAAATAAATCAATCGATCTACCTACAGATATCACTAAAAGTATTAGACTGACTATTGCTAGAATTGTTCTTGGGTTATCTTTATTTGCTGCTAATGTTGGTTGGTCATTTGGTCCATTATGTATTAGATTAGATTTAAATGCCCCAATGTTAATTAATGAACCACCTAAAGATGATAGAGTTTCAAAAACTGCACATATTATTGGATATGGTAATGCTTACGGCTCAACTTATTTCTTATTTGTTATCAACATTGTTTGTTCCATCTTATTAGTCAATAAGCCATTAGGTGGATTATCAATTATGGTTTTAGTTAATCAAATTTTAACCTTACTTGAATTAGTTGATATTTTAGACATTAGATCCAACTTAATTTCAATTGTTTCAATGTGGTTATTAGCATATATGCATTTTTTCACTACAGGTCATCAAGCAACATTAGCTGCTATTCATTGGGAATCTGGATTTTTATTTACTGAAACTATTGTGTTCCCAATTACACATTTTTCAATTTTATTAGATACATTTGGTCCATTTATTATTGTTTGTGTTTCAATTACTTTATTAACATTATGGAAAATTCCACCAAGTAATAAACCAATTACATTAATTGCTAAAATAGTTGCTAATGTTACAAGTTTATTGATTTATCAATTATGTTTAACTTTAGGTACTTTAATTATGACTAATCATTTTAGAAGACATTTAATGGTTTGGAAGATTTTTGCTCCAAGATTCATGCTTAATGCTATGATTTTAATATTAATGAATGCCGTGTTAACTTTTGTTACAGTTGGTTTTGCTTCTTCTAAAGTTATCAAACGTTGGTATGAAGTTTTTGGTGCCTAGCTAGATAATTCTTGATTTTTCTATGCCTTTAATTAAAGAGTTTTAGGTAATTGCCTCATGTTATATTTATTTTTTTGTTACATTAATTATCATTATCTTATATATGTACAGCTCTTGATATCATCTTAATTTATTAATTTAATAATTTATATTGCATTGTATTTTTTTTTTACTTCTTTTTTAATTTGTTTGTTTTATACTCCTCATATATATATTTTTTTGTCTCTAGTTCTTTATGCTTAATTGTTTAATCTTATTGTAATTCATCTGTTTTCTTTTTCTTTTCAAATTTATGTGATAGTTGTACTTCATGAAACTAATGATGAGCAACTTCAACCTCAGCTAGGCCTTCGATTGGGTTTAGGACTCCTTCATTTCGAACTACATTCGATGCATGTTAAAATCATACCATATAGCTACAATTATTATTTCAGAACTCAACTATATAACTTGTAGTAATTGATGGAAATAAGTTGATAAGGACGACCGGTTTGGCTTCACGGAAACGAGCTGAGTGGAAAAACTCTTGATCGAGCCCAATTAAAGAGAGTTTCCGACCAACTTTATTTTTATTTGAAAACTGGGGAAAGGACAAATTTTGATGATTTAAATTAAATGACTGGTTAATTTAACTCAACTTTTGAGCCCTGCGATTTCTCTATATAACATTAATGTTATTATATAAAAGCAAACTAATTCCCAGTTATTTGTATTTTTTGTTGAAGTTTTAAAATTGAAAAATTAAGATAAATTTTACTTTTTTTCATTCACATTAATCCTACTTAAAAACACATCATATATAAATAAATTCAAAATGGCACGTATGTCTCAAATTGGTATCCTAAGAGTTTTAATCTCAATTCTATGTCCTGCTATTGGTGGTGCTCTTGTTGGTGGTATTTCAAGTTTCTTTATTGCTCTATTGTTAAGTATATTATTATATATTCCTGGTTTGATTTATGCTATTTATATTACTGCTAAAGATCCTATTAGTTATATGTGACTTTGATGTTATTTGTCTTATGTTATATAGTTGGTTTTTCTTTGTTAAATTTTGATTTTGGTAAAGGCTTTCTTTAATGTTTAAAATGCCTTTATCTTTGTTCTTTTGTTTAGTTCTTTTGTACCTTTTAGCTTTAATTACTTGATATATTCCTATATTTGAATTCATTAGTATACAATTTAATTTTTATATACTCTATTGCTATATTGTACTCTGTTATTGACTCTGTAAAATGACCATAAGTTATACCAAAAACTTGGGCTGCTCTCTTCCCGGTTCTAAACTCGGCGTCTTCCTCATTTTCCAGGCAGATCTCGAGCAGAAACCACTCCCTCAGTCCTGCTAGCCTGCTTTTTGATGGTGCTGGGTATATAAAGAGATGGCCAATGCCTTATTCAAAATAATTAAAGACTTCAAAAAGAAAACAAAGACAATTAAAGACATATCAATTATCTCTACATATACCCCTTCTTTTCAAATAAAAATATATCAAGTACAAAATGGTATGTGATTAAGCTAGATTTAACTAATTAACTTTGTTTCCACCTATTAGAAATACTAACACCCTTTCTGTATTAAAAAATCAAGGCTACCCCCTACAAATACGACACAGCAGCAAATGTTAATGCCAACTATGCTTCAGAGCCATATAATGATCCTTTCAGAGATCCAGAACAACCACTAAACCAAGAGTATTCTCAACAACAACAACCTTTTCAACAACCTTATCAAAATCCTGAATTCGATGCTCCTTTACAAGAAGGAAAAAAACCAGTGATGTTATCTACAGATGAAAGAAAATCAATGATTAAAAAATTATGGGCTATTTTTATTTTGTTGATAATCTTTCAAGCTATCTGGATTACTATTGCTGTGATTAGAATCAAAATTATGATTGATGAAGGTAATAATGATGATTATTATTATTGAATGTATGAAATTGTTATGGGTTTTTGGTGCTTTCGTTTACTTTCTATATTTATAAATGAATAGATATATATTTATATTGTATGATAATATAAGGAATATCATTATGAATTAAATAAAAATCAATCCGTTATATAGGAGAAATCTGACTTAAATGTTTTCCGTTCTCCAGTCTTTACCAATTAGCACAAGACGTGAATACATGCCCTCGGTTATAATCAAATTAAAAATAACTAACTACATGTAGTAAGAAAATTGTTAAATAATATCAATTGTACATTTACATCCAATAAAAAGAGAGTCCTCGTGGCTCCGAAAACTGCTACCCAAAACTTCACAGTTTATGTGATAACTACTTAAATGCATGTTAATCCAGAATCAAAATTTTAAAAAGTGGGTTGGTAATTACATCTACTTCTTGAGATAATAATATAGTATATCAAAAAAAAATGCCTGAACCAGATAAATCTGCTATTACCAATCTTAATAACAAGTTTATGAAAGCTTTCTCACTTAATAGAGAAGAAACCAATACTCAGGTACGTTTTCTATTTTAATTCCAATACGTATATCCATTTTTCAATAATATACTAACTTAGTTAAATTTAAATTAAAATCAAGAATATGAACAATTCTGCTGCTGCTCCTGCTGAACAAGTTCATTCTCAAAATTCTTTACCAAATTATGAAGTTCCTGAACCTGAACCAGCTGTTACAAGAAATACTAGATCGATTGATCCAGATATTGCTACCAATCCAGAACCACAACAACCATTAGAAACAGATTTAGAAAAAGGTATTGATGGTCCTTCAGGTATTTATCCAACTTATCAAACTTTTGATGAAACTGTTGTTGAATTTACCCCTGAAAGAAGAAAGATAATGTTAAGAAATTTATACATTATTTTAGCAATTTTGGTTTGTATTTATATTTTATGGGTTGGTTTGGTTGGTGGCTTGGTTTCTAGAAATAAACATAAAAAGAAGTACTACTATATTTGGTTTTGATTAATTGACTTAAAACTAAATATTCTTTTTATCTGAACTTAATTTGAAGTATACCTTAAATTTTTTTTTATATAGTATCTTTTATTTATTTATTCCATTTTAATTGATATTATCATTCATACTCTATCTACAAATTAAACAACAGTCCGCTTATTCATGTATTTTCACTGATTTTCACACTTAATCAAAACTCGATCATCGTGTACTGTAATTATAGCATATCTTCTAACCTGTTCAGAAGATTATAAGCTTAGTAGGTGGACTATCGCCAAAACAGCGTGCCCAATCCCAAAGAACGTTATTCCTAACTTCATATATAAACAAACCAAAATTCCAAAGAGCTTAATTATATTTAATTTTGTTTTCTCAAAAATTGAATTTTTCAAAGACACCCAATAAATTAACAATAATGACTGATACAAATCAAGCTATATCAACTGAAATAGATGGCAGCAGCAGCATTAGCATAGAATCACATCCTGAAAGAGATGAAACTTATCAATTAAAAGAAGCAAGAAAAGATATTTTAAAATCAGAAGACCCTACATCTCAACCAAATTACAGAATCCCTTCTTTAACACCACCTCCAATAATTAGAAAAAAGACAGAAGATGATCCTGATTATGTTCAGGTTGAGAAGAAATCCGATTCAAAGACAAATATACCATCAATTTCAGATATAGAAAAAAATGCTGGTATTTCCCCAAAAGAGATTACAAAATTCAAGAAGTTTGCTATGAATAAAAAGGGAACACTAATCATTTGTTTATCTGTTTTGGTTATCATTATAATAGTTGTTATTGTAGTTCCAGTTGCAGTACATTTTAGTTGAAGTTATCTGATATTATATGTGTTTTCCAATCTTCTTAATTAATTATTTTTTCAATTTCCTCTTTATACGTTTTATTTCTTTAATTTCTTTTTAATACTTCCACTTCACTCTCTTTTAATAACTTTTTTAATTAATAGTTCAGTACAAAATATTGTACTACAATCGATAAACAAATAATAAATTAACATAATATACAACATAACTATAAGTAAAATTCAACATCAAGTATATGGAATAAACAAACAAACAAACTAAAAATAAAAACAAAACTGAAAGATCTATTCCATGGCACCATCTAAATGGCTTAAGAAAACTTGATCTTCTAAAGCTCCAAAATCACCATTACCATCATCTCCTATTATCAGATCATCTCCAGCGGCATATAGATTATCAAAATCGAAATTACCTGCATTATCATTACCAAATGGATCTTGATATGAATCACCATTAGGATGTGGAGGTTGGGCAGTTGATGTATTATTTGCAGTTGGTATAGTAGATGACGATTGTGCTGTTTGTGGTTGCGATGATGCTGGTACATTAGATGGTAAAGTTGGAATACTTGTTGATGGTGCAGTTGTAGGAACTTGTGATGGTTGAGTTAGTGCAGGTTGATGATGAAGTTGTAATTTTGCTTGTTCTTCTTGTTGTTTCTTAGCTTCTTCTTGAGCTTTTCTTAGTTTTTCTTCTTGTTCTTTTTGTAATCTTTCTTGTTCTTCTTTCTTCTTCTTTTGTTGTAATTCATGCATTTCAACTGCTTTTAATTTTAAATCTTTATAATCCTTGTAAGAAATTGCTTTTTTAAATGAGTCAAATGATTTAATGGATTTTTTTTCAATTCTGTATTGATCACATATTCTCTTTTTGAATTTGGTTTTAAATTCAACTTGAATGTCATCAATTAATTTTTCATATTTATCGGTATTTCTAACTGAATAATTAGAAAACACTTTATATAATTCTTCAACTTTGTTAAATCCATAAGAATATTCTTCATTAACCAAATCTTTTAAATCGAACTTTCCTGTTTGTGATTCTTTAAATAGTTTAGATTCTTGCAATTCTTTTAATTGTTCTTCCATAACACGTTCTTTCATTTTCATTAATTTTAAATTTCCAAATAAAAAATCATCAATTTTATTTTCTTTAACCTTAGCTAAAATCAATTCATCTTCATCAATATCAGTTTTTTTAGGTTCAGATTCACCTACTTTATTTTCATTACTATCAGCAACAGGTTTAACTTCTTCAGGCTTAACAATACCATTAGTAGTTGGCGCAACTGGACCAACTTCGGTTTTAGAAACACCATTAGCAGCTAAACCCAATTGATTCTTTTTCTCAGCAATAAACTTTTCATAATCAAACAAATTTGAATCAACAATAGTATTAGGAAAACAACGAGGTGGAATAATTTCACCAATACTGATATTTTTCAATAGAACATTATCTAACAATTCATTACTAATTTCAAATTTTTTTAAAATATTTCCTCTAATCAAATATAAATCAACCTCATCATTTAAAAACTGTGCTTCTTGAGGAGTAGACAATGGAATACGTAAATTATAAATAGGATGAGATAATGGTTTTGCTGAAGTTTGTTGATTTGCAAAATAATTTTGAAATTGTGGTTGTTGAGAAGTTGCTGATTGACGCCTGTTTGAACCACCACCTCCATATTGTGAATGAGCAGTTTGATGGTTTCTGTAGCCATGATATGGCGATCTTGCAATACTATTGGTACGTCTTTTCTTAGGAGGCATTCTTGAATCTGTTGATGTTAATTGGTACAGATACACCTGTTTATCTAGTTGTTTGAAGTGTTAATTTGTTGATGTTCTTTAAATTTGTTTACGACTGTGGCGGGTGAATGCGCCGTGCCGCGCCACATAGTGCACAGCCGTGATTTGAATCCTATTTTTACATGTATTTTTGTTTAACAGTAATATAAATAAAATATCAATAAATTATAAAGAAAAACAATACGAATTGAATTATAGAGGAAATAAAAAAAAGAAACTAAAAATAATAATAAAGACGAATATATATGAAAAAACAACAGAGACAAAACATAACACTAAGAACAAAAAGTAAAAATAATTCGAAAAGCTAATTAATTAATAAAAAAAGTAATAAAAAAGACTAAAATAGTAAATAAAATATTAATGGTAATAACTAAAATTAAAAAAACAAAACAAAGATCAAAAGTAATATAAAGATAAAAATAAAAGTAAATAAAAGTAAAGAAAAAAAATAAAATAAAAGAAAATAAAGTAAAATAAAAAAATAGTAATTAAAAATTTATTCATCAAGCTTAGTAAATATAAAAAAAGTAAAAGTAAAATTAAAAACAAAAAGGATAAAAAAAAGCAGCTTTTTTCATTGTTGTAATTGTTCAAGATCAGCAACTTCACCAGATCCAGATCCGGTACCAGTACCATCATCTTCTTTTTTATCATCATCATTTTCAACAATCGATGAAGTTGATCCATGAGGAGAATCATTAAAATTAGTTGAATGAGTCAATTCATATTTCTTTAAAGTTAATTTTCTTCTTCTATTAATAAATGATAATGATGAAGAAGTTTGTGATAATGGTGATAATGATTCACCATCAGTATCACCTTCCTCAATTAAATTATCATTACCTAAATATAAAATCTTCATTATATTACCAAATGAAACAACAATTGATTTATGACCAAATTTATAAACTGGTCCTAATCTTTTAATTAATAAACCTGAATCTGATCCATTTGGAATTTCATAGTATCTAATTTGTCCATTTGATGACATGGTCCAACCTTCCCAAATATCACTTAATTTTGGATGATTATGATGATGATGATTATTATTATGTCTTGTTGTTCTTTCGTTAATATGATGACGTTGTCTTAATGATGATGAAGTTGAAGATGAAGTATCACTTAATTGTTGTAATAATCTAAATGATGATGATTGTGATGGTAAATCTGAAACACTTGAAATATCTTCTTTTTCCTTTCTTCTAACACCCATTAACATATTTAAATCTGTAGCACACCAACCTTCAATATTTGATAACCAATGTTGATGTTCAGTAACTGATGCAAAACCAAGACATCTTGTTTCTCTTGGATCTCTTTCAACTCTTAAACAAATATTATTCTTAGCTCTATTATCAATTGAAAATGTATGCATAATTAATGTATTTGTTTCTAATTCAGTATAAGCAATTGAAAATGATGCAACTGATGCACAACCACAAAATCTACAATGTGATGGTTCAGGATGAAAAACATGAAATGTTGAAGGTTTGAATTGTCCAATTAAAAATTCTTTAATTAATGTACCAGTTTGAACATCAATTAATTGAGCTTTTGAACCAAATGCTCTAACAATCATACCAACAAATGAAACTGTTTCCATAACCACATCCGAAAAGTCATCTTCAAAAACAGGTTGTGGATGATTATTAATTGGTGTTTGTTGTTGTTGTTGCTGTTCTTGGGCTGAAGCAGTTTCTAATTCTTGTTGTTGTGTAATTGGTGGTAATTGTTGTTGTAATTTATTATTGAATGAATTTTGTGAAGCAGCTTTATTTAAAGAATTAGAACCAGATCTAAATTTATTTAATGCATCTAAACTTGATAAATTCATTGAACCAGCTCTTGATATAGCAGCTGGTGTAATTAATGATGTACCAGAATTATAATTTCCAGTTTGAACATTGATATTTCTAGCTTTCCATTTATTATTAATAACAGTAGCAACAACTAATGAACCTGATTCTGTTATACAAACTAATCTATCATTAACCCTTGGTGATGATAATTTCTTACATGAGACAATTGGAATATCAGTTAACTCAGTAGTTTCAATTTCACCAGTTCTACAATCGACATTAACCATCTTACCATTTTTTAAAACTATTAAAAATTCTTTTAATGAGTCAGCATTCAATTGTTTAATATTTGTACTTCTATTAAAAGTTGAATCCATTGACATTGATCTTTGATGTTGCAACATTGGTGAAGGTGAGACACCATGACTAACGGAAGCATTAACTCTTGAATTTTCAGATAATTGAGCAGCTCTACCTCTTGATTTTAATTTCTTCTTTGGAGCAGAAGCATTATTATTTGTTTCTTCATTTTTTTCTTTTAATGCTTTTGATTTTCTTGAAGTTAATTTACCACCATTACCACCAACTCTTCTTCTACTTGAAACTGAAACAGTTGTTCTTTTTCTAAAAAATGATTCTAATGGTTTCACATTATTTAATTCTTCAATTTGTATAGTCCAAATCCAATTCATTGCTAATCTTGACCAACATTTAATAACACCACATTTTGAGAAAACAGCAATATATGAACCTGAATTCGACATAACGACATTTGTAACTGGTAAAAATCTACCACTAACAGGTAATTGAGTTGGTGGTGGTAATGGATAATTCAAAGGGGACCAAACTAAAATCTTATGATCCATACCAACAGAAACAACAAAAGGACAAACTGAAGTTGAAATTTTAACAATATCTAAGAAATGACCATTAATTAATTCTTTTTGATGAAATTCATTTGAATGATGACCACCATTTGATTTTAAAAACATTGAATAACCATCACTAACTAAATTATCGTCAGGTGGTGAACCAAATTTTAAACCATCTTCATCAATACAAGCTTTCAGTATTGCCGATGCACCAAATATAACAAACATTAAAAAACTTAAAAATTCAAATAAATAAAATATATCGAATTTAAAAGTTGAACCAATTTGATAATTAATTATTGGTAATCCACCTGAATTTATTGTTTCATTGAATGCTGATTTTGAAATTGCTAAAATTGGTTCAGATGTTAAAATATTAAATTGATTTTTCTTAATACCAAATAAACCTTGATAAATTAATAATAATTCAGTTGCAAACCCACGTTTGTTTGAATAAATATCAAAGTTTGGATATTTAAATATATTTATTTGATTATTATCGTTATTTAATTTATGAATTTTATTTAATGAAGTTAATAAATTTAATTTAATACCATTTGTCCATTTGAAAACTAATGTTAATAAAATAATTGTAAAAATTAATGTCTTTTTAACAGTTGGAAAAAAAGGTAATTTAATTTTCAGTAAATATTGACCTAACATTCTCTTATATTGAACATCATTACCTGATGAATTTGACGATGAGTTAAATAAAACCGAAGATAAAATTGAACCAGTACCTAAAGATTTTAATTTTAATGTTGTATCATTATTATTTGAAGAATTCATTTGATTATCATTATTATTACTTAAATCTAATTGAGTTGATCTTTGTAATAAATCTTCTAATTCTAATCTTCTAATATCAACAGCTAAAACAGCTGCAAAATAAGTCATTTGTAAAATATGATCAAAAATTAAGCATAATCCAGTAAATAAACAATATTGTTGGCAAGTTGGAGACAGGAACGGGGAAGAAATTAATAAGAATAAACAAATTAAAACAACAATTGATGTTGAAATTGGACCAATTTTTGTTAAAGATTGGTGAATTCTAGTTGCTAAAGACCAATCATCAGACATTTTGGAAACTGAAACAACCAATCTAAACATATTTTCAGTTGCAATAAATAAAACAACAGATAAAATAACCATTGAGGGGATATGTAATAAACTATTATTTCTATATAAATATGAAGTAACTGTTAAAGAAGAACAAATTGATAATGATGTTTCAACTAAATAAGCAATAAATAAACCAGTTCTTGATTTAACCATATGAATATTAGTTAAAGCAATAATCATATAAATTAAAGAAAATATAGGAGATATAGTAATTAGTAATCTTTCAAATATATTAGAAGTTTTAAAAACTATTTTAAATTTTGAATAATTATTTTTGTTATTTTGATCTTCATCTTGATCAATTAATTGAAATTTATTATCAGTTGAATTTTTTATATAATTTAAATTAGTTGATAAAATTTTATTAATAAAAGTTGCATTTGAAGCTGGATAAAATAAAGTAAATCTCAAAGAATCTGCAGATTTAACTAAACCATCAACTTTAACAACACCAGAATATAGTTTTAAATTATTCATTGGTAAACCAATACTAGATTTTAAAGATTGATTTTCTTGTATTGATCTTAAAACTAATCTATCATTTGATAAAATCGATTTATCATTTGACCAATGTTCTAAAGGAGAATGTAAAAAAATTGAATCATTTGGATAAATTGAAATATTTGATAATAATTGAGATTGAAGTTCTAACACATCCAATAAGAAGGATTTATTTAAGGCATTTGAATTATGTTTAACTGTTATTGGTGAAATATGATTTGATATAAAATCATCTTTATTGTTATGATAAAATATTTGATAATCTAATGAAGGTTGGATCCAAAAGGTTTTGAAAACAAAATCAATATCATTATATAGATCATTTGAAGGTATCAAATTTGGATTTTGTTCTATAATATTAACTAATTTAATTTGTTTTGAACCATAAAATTCATTTGATAAGAAAGAAGAAGGAGAAGAATAGAAGTTATATAAAGCTGGATAACTTATAATTAAGAATAGTGTACATGGATACAGTATAAAAGCAGTTGTATGATTTAATAGGTTGGGTATAAGTAAACGTTGATACAAATATAGTTGTAAAAATTGAATCCATTGAATATAATGAGTCCGTATATATCTTTCCCAACGTCTATAAGTGAATGATATAAAAGTCATGGTTAGATATTATGTTATAATTTAATTAATCAAATGTATATTTATGAAAGTTTGCTTGGAAAGTTTGGAAAGGTACACTTCAAAGAAAAGCCAGGCTTTGATAAATTTGATGTAATGAGAAAATGCAAATATTATAGGAATTAATAATTTAAAGATAACTTGAATAAAAGATAGTTATAATATTGATAGGACAAATATATATATGGGTATAGTATAGTCAATGAAATATATATCAGCAACAAAAGACAATGAATAAGATATTGGATGATAATGTACGAATGAATTGAAACTTGGATGTTTGTGTATAACTGTACAAATATTAAATAAGCAATAAGAAATTAAATTTAACAGAGAGAAACTTCTGAAGAAGAAATTGAGTGTTTAAATGAGTATAAGTAGTTAAAGATGATATGTTATGAAATGATACACCTTGATCAGAGGGTTGTGGGACTGAATTGGAGGATGGAATGGAAAGAAAAAAAGAGAGTTGGCCAGTTGCAAATTTGAAATCGAATTGAAATCGACTTGAAAATGGCCAAATACCGCGCCACCCGTGCACCTGCCGGCACACGACCTTTTTTAATAATAATCCTTTGCGGCGGCGGCCGTTTATTGTATTCTCGCTAATCTGCGGTGGACGTACGGGAAGTGGGCGGGGTGGCGCACGCGCCGTAGGGCCAGGTAGGGGAGCCTGAGTACTGCTGCTGCGCTCTTGAATTGGTCTTTATAATTAATAGAGGTATCATATGTATATGTTCTATTAATTGAATTCATGCTGAATTAGAATTAAGGAGCTAGTTGAATTTCAATTTCAATTTCAATTTCAATTAAATTATAATCAATTTGATCGTGATCCGAAATAAATTTTTATAAGCATATCTCGCTTAACAGGCATCTGCAACGCGCAACCGCACAACCGGCCAGATTTCAATAATTTTATTTTTACATAATTATAACGTTTTCCTCTTATATAATTAAATTTCACTTGAATCAAATTGAATGATTGCTGATTCTATATATAGCTATATATAACGTAAACTGTTTATTGAATGAAAAGCTATTCAAAAGTTCAGGGATTCCATGAATAATGATTAATTGATTGCATGATGGGTATACTCTTTTCTTTTCACATATCAATTACGTAGAGCTATCTTTTATATACATTCTTACATTTTCTCCATGTGTTCACTTTTAGTTTCATATTTCTTTCTTTTTATTGTTGTATCTCCATCCGTAAAGTAAATTAATTGATTTACATGAAACTGAATGTGCTATATAGATATTTTCACCGTTCCACATTATAAATTTACTGTTGCTATCGAATATAGCTAGTGTTAATTAAAACAGTTTGAAATATTTTGACATAATTTTATGTAACTTGTTCATATACACGTACGTATATGTTAATTCTAGATTTACTGAAACTATATATTATATGGTAATGTGTAAAAAATTGAAGGATTTAAGCAAGAGAATGTAAATTACTGAACTCAAAAGTCTCAGAAATATATTTGAAATTTGAAATATCATAATAGTTCTCACTAATTAACCGTCCGTGGATGTTAATACCTCATAATATTCATATCTATATATAGGTTATATATATCCAATTATAGAAAAACCAATTAATTTGGTTTTATAATCAATTCATTTATATTAGGTATAATCAAGGATCGAGGATGTATTTATGAATCCCCCTTAATTCTTAATATTTACACCGGATTTGAAAATTCGCTTAAAAAATGCCAACGTAGATCTCTATAAATTTGCTCGCTTACCTCAATGAATATCACCGGTCTCTTTTTTCTCCTTTTTATAATAAAAAAATATATACATATTTATATATATTGCATGAGATTATATATAATTGTTAACTATATATATAAGATATATAAGTATACCATTTAAAGAGTAAAAGTAATCAAGAGTGTTAACGTTAATGTTAATTGAATCCGAAGCTTATAAGCTTAAGAACAAATTTAACAAAGGGGTAAACGTGGAGAAGCGGCGTGTGTACTGCCTCAGTTTAACCGAGAATTCGGTCGATTGAGAATTTGAGGCTCACCAAGTTGCAAAAAGAAATTAACATTTTCAAAAAATTTCAATAAATTAATGTTTAACCACTTATATTCAGTATAATACAACTTCATCCAATTATATACTGTTATAATCCAACTGATAACGGTCAATTATTACCGGTGTGTTGTTGATTTTTTTTTGGTTGCAACGATTGAAAAGGAGTGAGAGTGAATTATAAGGGATGAAGATAAGGGATGAAGAGAAGAAATTCAGTCTTTATAATACATGTATTAATAATTTCTGTCTCGATTAATCATCACTCGATCATCGATGTGATTGATTAATTGCATCATGACAAACAGGTTATATATATTGATTGAGGTGTGTATCAACTTATATGTTAAAATAAGGTCATAATACGTGAGTTTATACATGTATAATAAGTAATGTAAAGTGTGTTCAAGAATCAAGACTCAAGAGGGATACTCGGCCTAATCTCCAATGATTCTCTATATACATGTACATGTACAGGATTGAAATGAAAGTGTCCTATTTGAAATTATATATAATTGAACTTTCATACCACATACAACATGTATGCCAGCTAGCTTATTAGTTAACCTTCCTGTTAAATTTTCATCATCGATCATACCAATTACATGTAAGTTGTTTACATCAAAATTGACTTAAATTATAAAGCCCTAGCTATACATGCATGAGTATTTTCTAGGAACCAGTTATATAGCTTAATTAATTAATTACATGTATAATTATAATTAATTCATATAGTACATGTAATTTAATTTATAATTGGTATATGTACCTGTATAAATACTACAGGCTGTATACGTACGTCCTTATTTTTAACTGCTACCACTCACTCTGGCACTCAGTACCAGCAATGGTCCAGCATTATATGGACTTTTGATTATAATAATGTTGAGAGAGTTATATAACTTATATGACCTATATATGTGTATTGATAAATAAAGATCGAAGTATATTTGGTATACTTGTACTTAAAATTGAAGGAAATAATAATATGACCGAGTTTAGCCATTTCAAGTAATTTAGACAGACAATAGAAATCATTTATATATAAATGGTCTAAAAAATAGATATATATGTAATACTTTATATATACATGTATACATTAATTCTTAGACAGCCATATATTTATATAGGTACATGTAAATACTGTATATAGGTTATATTTATAAGATGATTCAAGAAGAATTTTAATCCTTTTAATTTTTTAAATGATCCCCTTTTCAGCGGAATCCACAGCTAACACTATTGAACAATACCGACCCATACATATATATAAGAGAAACCATTAAACTGATTGATTGATTGAAAATTGAATTAAATTGATTCCCGGTATAATTAAGTATACCCTTAAAAGTTTTAGTGCCAATTGAAATTAAACTTTGCTCGGGAATCTGGTCGGCATATATGCATGCGATTAAAGTTTAAAGTTTATAAAGATCTTGAAAGTTTAAATATTTGATATGCAAAATGGCTTAATTAGGAATTTAGGGGTAACTGAAATTGTATCATTTAATCTTGTATGGGGATAATACATGTATACATGCACATAAAATCAACAAGAAAAAGTGAAAAGTTATGTAGAACTTCATTCAGGCTTCACTAAGAATCACTATACATGTAGTTCCTTTACTATTTCCCTTAATTTATCTCTATATATATACTTTAAGATTAATTTTACATGTATATATACTAGCTATATATATAAAGGTATATATGTAGTCGATATTATATATATTCTATTAAATATTATCACATATTCACTTCAAAATTTAGAAAATACGTTAATATTGTAATAATTTTATTTTTCTAGCTTTTCATTGTACTTTATTGTCTTTATCTTCATTATTTATATTCTTGATCAACTATATAATATTAACAAATCAATTAAATGAATCGAGATCATATTTATGATCTGCCTGACTCGTTTTAGGGAATGCTTCTGTTTTTGTGCTCATTTCATCCAATCAAATAGCATTATAGGTTTATTCAGAACCAGTACCTACTTACTACTTTAGACTTTTTGTTGTTAGTTAGGTAACTACATGTAATTCAAAACAAAGGTAGGTAAATATACAAATAATACATATTGATTTGCTGGAATACTTATATACGATATGTATATGTTATAAGTTCGAATCGTATAGACTGGCTATAATCCTATAAGCTGTATAACATAAATATAATTGAAAACATTAATTATAGTAAAAAGGTATCTAAAAATACAAAAAAATAAATATGAACGAATAGAAATAAGTATAAGTATAAACGAGAGTAAAAGCAGCCATATAAGGAAATACTTTCTCTTTTGTGAATTAAAAAATCAAGAACTGAAACAAAACAAAATCAAAAACAAGAAAAAACAAAAAATTAAAGCATTAAAAAAAAAAATCAAGTACCTTGATAATATGGACCAGGAGCCATTAAAATATATCTTTCCATAGCTTCTCTAAATCTATTCTTATATTGTTTAGGTGTGATAACAGTTGGCTCTTTACCAACACCTGTACCACCAACCAAACCTTTCTCTTTAACCCAACTTTCTAATTTTTTATCCCATGTAAATTGTCTAATAAAATCAATAATACCAACAACTAATTCTTTATTTTCTGAATCAATTCCAATAACTAATGAATAATCCATAACATTCATTTTAGCTAAGAATAATGTATCATTCCAAAGTGATGCTCTTAATAATCTTTTATTATTTTCTCTAACAAATAATGGTGATTCATAAATATATTCAACCATATTTTCATCCAATAAAACTTCATTTTCTTTACCTGTTTGTTCAACATGTCTATTTCTCATACTACCTTTTAAATCAAAAATTCTGGTCATTTTTCTATGATAAAATAAATTCTCCATAATTAAAACATCTAATGTATATGATTTAGAACCTGGAATACTATTTTTAACTTGAATTTGATAAAATCCAAAAATCTTACCTAAAACAGTTGGTAAACCATGAAATAAAGCTTGAGCAAAATATTCAAAATATGATGGAGCAAATTGAACAAATGCTTCTAATTCAGATTTCTTTAATTCTTTAATAATAAATCTATTATCTAAAGTTTTCAAAAATGCAGAACCTGACTTACCACCAGTTGAATCCCATTTAACACATCTTGATAAACTTTGAATGAAATTTTCAGTAACACCACATTGTCTTCTAAATGCATCAAATTGTTCAGCAAAGAAAATCTTACATGAAATAACAGAATAACCTTCTTCAAATTGATATTTTAAATGGAATCCTTTTTTCAACATAATATCTTCTAAAGTTAGCTCAGGTTCATTACTTGCACCAGAATCTTCTCTTTGTTCACCAGAATTATTAATATTTGAATCATCAACAGGATTATTGGAATTAGTTGGAGGAGCATTATTATTAGTAGTAGTAGCAGTAGTATTATTATTACTAGCAGGACCAGCTGCACCAGCTGTACCACCAGATGAAGTAGCATTAGTATAAGTATTTGAAGCTTGTGATAATTTAGAACTATAATCAGATGTACTTAAACAGAAAGCAATAATTGAACTTGGTTCATCTTCTCTAACAATAACATCAGAATCAACAAAAATATGTTCGGATGAACTTAATGGATAAGCTAATGGTTCCCATAAACTTGCAGATCTATCAGCCCAGAAATGCCTTAATGATCTTAAAATTGAAACCTTTTCAGGTTGATTTTCTTGTGTTGAAGGAGTTGTAGTAAGCGGAGGAATAAATTGTTGTTTCTTTGGTTCAACTTTTTCAATTGATTGTTGAATTTCTTGTTGATCTAGTTCTGCATTATCAGCATCTTGATCATTAGATTTATCAACACCTAAACCTTGTTCATCAGTAACACCTGTTAATTGTTCATTATTACTTTCAGATTTATTTTCACTTTGGTTTGATTGTTGTTCAGTATCTTCTTCTTCTTCTTCAATTCTATGGATAACTTCATCTGTTGAATCGTTAAATCTAACTTTAGAATGTGGTTCAGGAACTTGAATTGTATTATCATACTCATCATCATATTGATCAACAGAAGTTTCATTACTTGAAAAATGTTCTAAAGATTTACTCTTTTGAGGTGGTTGTTCTTGAATAGATTTACTAACACTTAATTCTCTTCTTTCAAATTGATCACCAAAAACATCTCTTGCATTATTAATAATTTCAACTCTTGGTTTTGAAGATTGAACTTTAGAAACATATTTATTAGCTCTTTCCAATTCTCTTTTTTCTGCTTCTCTTTGTCTAAAAAATTCTTGAGTATCAAAAAATTCAGTTAATTTTTTAACATTACCCTTACCAGCTCTAGAACTCTTAATATCAAATCTAGCTAAAACTTCATCACTACTTTTTAAAATATGATCTTGAAATTCTTTATTACCTAATTCCCATAATAATCTTTTATCAGAATATGATTCAGATTTAGCTCTAGTATTTAAACCATGACGCTTTGGAGTTAAAACAGGCGAATGTGCTTCACTTGATGATGCTAATTCATTAATTTTTTCTAAAACCAAAGAACCTTGTCTTCTAGCAGCATTAGGTGATGGCATTAATCCTCTATATTGTTGTTCACTGGAACTTGAATTTGGAGTTGAATCTTCAAATACATTATCAGGTAATACTAATTTAGGAGTAGTCTTCTTTAATTTAATTGGAGTACTTGGAATATCAGTAGGAGTAAAATGACCTTCATTTGAAATTTTTGTAGTTTCATCAACTTGATTTTCATTACTTAAATTAATTAAACCGGATCCACTTTCTTTATGTTCATGTTCATGTTCATCATCATCATCATCATCATCTCTTTCATCATCAGCTTGAACTTCTTCGTGCTCTTCATGGTGTTTTTCAGATAATGGAATATCATTCTTTTCATTTTCAATAATATCAGATTCTTCACCTTCATCTTCCAATTCATCTTTTGATTCTTTACCTCCACTACCAAATAATCTATCCAATTGAAAAGCAGTAATTCTTTTAATTTCTTTTTCAGTAGGTAAAAACTTTTGATCAAAATCTTCAAATTCAGAATTCCAATCAGTTGATAATTCTTGAACTTCTCTAATAACAACATTTAATTTCATATGTTCAGTAACATCAGTACCTAAATAAATATGATCAATTAATTCTTTAATTTCTTGATTTTCTTTTTCAACTCTTAATTTCAATTCTTCAATTCTTTTCAAACCAGCTTCCATCTTATCAATTGTCATACTATCAACTTTAACTCTATTTAATCTTTCTCTAACACTATTAAAAAATTTATTAATCTTGATTAAAATACTTTGATAAGTTTCAATTTTAATTTGAATATCATATTCAGGTTGCCAAAACAATTGAAATTTAGGTGGAACTAACTGTAATGTATCAATATCAGTATATTCAACTCTAACAGCCAAATTTTGAAAACTAAAATAATGAATTTGATCTCTATAAAAATCATGGGTACAAGTTGCACCCTTAACTTTCATACCACGACACCAAAAACTTAATTCTAAATATTTACCAAATGAATATTTCCATGCATTATCACTTAATGGTAAAATTGGTGTTGAATTTGAACAAATTCTACAATATGACCATGACATGATGATGTTTTCTTTACCTTGAATAATTTGTGGGGTATTTTCTAAAACAACATCAACTTTACCAGTACCATGAACATAAGTTCTAAAATGTTCTTTTAAAGTTAATTCACAACCTTCAGTACAAATATCATCAGCATGTAAACAAATATGTTCAATAAATTGACCTAAACATAAATCATTTTCCCAATAAAAATCAATTAATTGAATATCTGGACCAATACAAGGAGTTGCATTTTTAGTTGAAACCATTGAAAATAATGTAACAATATTTTGATGATAACTTGGATCTAAATAACTTTGTCTTCTAATTTGCCAGAATTGTTCCCATTGTCTTGATAAAGTTAATATTTCAGATTTTAAAAATTCAATTTTGAATTCATAATTAGTTTTAATAATTTTAAATATATCATCATCACCAAATGGTAAATTATCAATTAAATTTGATTTAACACAAAAGAAATCCAAATAAGTTTTTAAAATCTTGATTTTTTCCTCATTAATTGGTTTTTCTAAATTCAAATAATCTTTATTAAAAAATTCATCAAATTGATTAAAATATAAATCATTTTTTTCAACTAAATTATGACAGCTTTGTAATTTAACTAATATATAAGGTAGATTAAAATTAACATAAGCAGAAGTTGATAAGATTCTATTTTTAAAAATATTATAAGCATCTTTATATGAATTAATTTGTAAATCAGATAAAGGTGAAGACAATTCAATTGATTTAAATTCATTAGCTTGTAAACATTGGTCTCTCATTAAACCCGATTCTAACTTAACATTCAAATAAATATAAGCCATTAAATTAGCACAATCTTTAATCCTATCTAATACATCTTTATTCGTACCTCTTAAAACAACAGTAAAACCCAATTCAGGATTACAACCAGTAAAATAAAAATAACTTCTTTTAACATTTTCAAAGATAAAAGTTCTTTGTTGAAATTCACCACATCTACCTAAATTAATTGGTCTAATTGCTAACTTATCAATTGATGTTATAATATCAGCTTTTGTTAATTTTGATAGTTTTTCAATAACTTGAAATTTAATATTCGTTGCAACTGAAATACCTTGATCAGCTAATAATTTCAATGCATAGCCATTCACTGATGATGTAGTTAAAACAATATTTGGTTTTAATGTAACTATTCTAGTAACTAATTTTTTCAAATATTCATCTTGTTGAGCAATAACAGGTTCTAAACTTGAGAACTTCAATTCATTTGAAACTTGTTGTTCATATTCAATTTGAAATGTAATTAACATAATTCTTGGATTTATAAACTTCAATGGCATTTTCTTCAATGGTAAAATTTTAGAAAAAACAATTCCATCAATTAATTTCGTATCATTGATCGAAGCACCTGGAATTTTTTTAATTTTAATATAAGTTGATAAATCAAATCCTTCGCCATTTGACATTTCAATTGTAACATTTGAAATTTTCTTCAAACATCTAATTAAAACAGATGTCCATTCTTCTAAATTATCAATTTTTCTATCTTTTAAAATCTCAGTGACTAATTGTTTTGCATGATTTTCACCAGCTCTTAAGAAATCATCTAAAAATTCAAAATCATTATTACCAAATCCACCAAATTTGTTATTATTAGTTGAGAAATTTCTATTAAACAAATTATTATTATTAGTGTTAGTTTGATTATTATTTGGATTCAAATAATCACTCGTAATTCTACCATTTGTTGTCTTTCTTTTAGGTCTATGAAAATTAGAAATACGTCTATTATTAGACTGCCTACTTGGCCTTATTATATTTCTATTTGCCATTATAATACCATGAGGTTGAATATCTTCAGGTTTTATAAAACTTTTATTTGATATATTATTATATAACTTTTGTTGTTGTTGCTGTTGTTGTCTATAAGGCCAATTAAATTGATGATTATTCATAAAACCTAGCATAGCCTGTTCATCATCACTATCATCATCATCTTCAGAACTAGCTATACCAACAGGTGTAATTGAGCCATTATTGTTATTTGTTGAAATTGAATTATTTCTTCTAATATTTGATGAATCTTTTGATATTGAATTATTATTATTGCCATGAAATGATTTTCTATATAATGGACTTGTATGAAATGGAACTTTATTATCACTATTATAATCTAAATCATCTTCAATTTCATCATCTTCTTCATCTAATGTTGATGTCCCATTACTTCTTCTTGATGCTGTACTTGAAGATTTAACTCTATTTAAAGCAATTGAATTTATTATAGGATTTGGATTATGTAAAGTTTTATTATTATTATTATTGTTGTTTTCAATATTCACGTTAGACCCATTACCAAAATTAAAAATTGATGAAGCTGCATTACCAACAGCTTGAGTGAAACTTAAAGCAGGCATTTTTTTCAAACCAGTTGAAATAACATTATTATTATTATTGTTGTTGTTTTCACCAGAACCAGAAGCACTACCTTCCATACTAATTGAAACAGAAGGAACACCAGAAGAATTACCAGCACCACTCATTGCATTACCAACAGCACCATTATTATAATAATTTCCATAACTATTTAAAGTCTGATCAATACTTGAACTCAACAATGATCTATTAAAATTATTATTATTATTGTTATTATTATTTGTAGGTATATTTAAATTATTATTTGTAGTGATTGTACTATTTCTATTCTTTCTAGTCATAGTTAACGAAGTACCATTATTCAACCCAATTGATCTAGGTATATCAATTTCAACAGCTTCACCTTTTCTAGTAGTTGCAATTGCCATCATTGGTGGAGGAGTAGGAGCAGTATTATTGTTATTAGTAGTAGTAGTTGCATCTAACAAAGGTGTATTATTAGTATTACTTAACCTTGAATCAAATGAAGTTCTTTTATTAGGTGATGTATTATTCAAATTTGAATTTGTATTTGTATTAGTATAAGATAACCTTTGAACAGATCCATCATCAAACATTGAATCATCTTCTTCACTAGAAGGATATTCTTCGTATCTATCAGCCAATAAACAACAAGTCAAACAAGTTCTCATTTTATTATTCAAGATACCAAACTTATAACCATCAATAAATGTACAACAGTTACCACAAAATATCTTACCACAAATTCTACAATGATGTTTTCTTCTAAAATAAGTGAATTTACGTTCACATGAACGACATTTAATAGCACTTGAATCATCTAACCAATAATCTCTACCTAATCCACTGTACCTGTGACTGTTCTGATTGTTGTTGTTGCTGTTGTTGTTGTTTGTGTTTGATAATTTAGACATCAAATTAAATGTTAAATCTCCGTAATTATTGTTGTTATTATAATAAGTATGAGTTTGATCATTCACTTGAGTCGTTGAAGACGACAAGTTACTCTCAATACCGAACTGGGGCATATTAAGAGTTGTTATGTTGTTGTTTTCCTTTGGTTGGATCTAAGTTTTGTTGTTAAAGCAACAGGTTGAAGGGATTGATTCTATTTGAAGGTATTGGTTCAATTTATTTATTTCTTCTGTTTACTTAATACGTTTGAGAAGTGTGGTTGTCGGATCCGATGACCATATGATTTAGTAATATACAAAACAGAAACAATAATAAATAAAATAATAACAATATAATAAAAAACGATCTATATCCGTAAGGGAGAGAAAATAAAAAATAATAAGCTATAGGGTAAGAGAAGAAGAAAAAATCTATAATTCAAAAAAATGATAATAATAACAAAACTAAATATGCAAAAACTAAAAAAAAAAATAATAATAACAAGAGAATCACAAAAACAAAAATAAAAATAAAAGAGTAGAAGCTAATGGAATAGTAAAAGTAAAAGCTTTAGAAAAAAAAACAAGAGAAAAACAGCAGAAGGATGGATGAGGGCTAGTTAACACAAAACACAAAAAAAAAAAACAAGATTAACAATAAAAAAAAACAAAGAATAAAAAAAACAAATACAACTTAATGGGAACAAATTGAACCAACAACAACTTTATTATTACCAGCAGTGGTAGTAGCAGCATCTTTTGGACAAGTCTCCAAAGCAGCAGCTTTACAAACTTTAATTTCTCTAACCCATTCACTTTTCAAAACTTGTGAACCAGTAATTCTTCTATTTGGTTTAGGATCTAATAAAGAATAAATAACATTTTTACATTTCTTTCTCTTTAATTTTTCAATTGGTTCATAACCTTTTGCATCTTTTCTCTTTGATAAATAATTAAAATAAAATTCATCATCTAAATTAGCCAATTTCCATAATTGTCTACCTGATCTCATAGCCATATAAATTACACCACATGCCCATAAATCGATTGGCCTTGGATCAAATTCTTTTTCTAAATATTCTTCAGGTGCAATATATGGAGATGAACCACATAATCCATTTGATAATTGAATATCATCTTCCCATGCCATTTTAAAACATTCAGCATTACCAAAATCTGTTATTTTTAAAACACCATTATTTGTAATTAATATATTTTCAGGTTTTAAATCACGATGAGCAACACCCATTTCATGAATATAATTAACACCTCTAATTAATTGTTTAAAAAAACAATCAGCTTCAAAATATTCTAATTTACCAGCTGTAATAATTAATGAATATAAATCACCACCTGAACAATATTCCATAACTTCACAATAATCAGTTTTAGCATCTCTTAATAAATCATATGATGATATAATATTTTTATGTTTTAATGATGATGAAATACAGAATTCATTTGTTAATCTTTTTGAATATTTTTTATCAGATTCATTTGGTTTTCTTTTAAATTCTTTAACAGCAAATAATTGTTCACCAAGACCAGAATCTAATTTTTTATGAGCAATTCTAACAACACCAAATGCACCTCTACCAACAACTTCTTGACATTTACCATATTTTTCAGAAAAAGATCTTTTATCAATTAATGGAACATGTTTTTCTTTATCTTTAAAAACAGAGACAGCATTTTTTGGTTGTTGATGATAATTTACTGGTAAATTACCAGAATATTGAGTAACATCACCTCTTTTAACTTGATTTAATAAAGAAGAAAATAAAGTTGGTGGTAAATGTTGAGTATTAGCAGTTAAATTAACTTTATCAACAGTATCTTTTGCTTCTTGATCTAATTCAGCTAAATTTATTGAAGATAAAATATTTGGAATTGCAGATATTGCTTCAGATCTTAATTTTTTACCACCTAACCAATCTTTCAACATTTGACCAACTTTTTCTTGTCTCTTTGAATTTTTCAAATGATGTTCATGAGTTCCATCAGGATGAATTAAAAAACGTGGTTGTATGGGTATACGTGTTGAACTTGATCTTGAAATAGTTGAAGAAGTAGTTGAATTGATGTTATTGGTGTTGGTATTGTTAATTGATTGTTGAATTGACTCATTTAATGTTAGAGAAGATATATTTGGAGATATATTATGATGATGAGGAGCAGGAACGGTAAGTCTTGGAGATTTAGTTGATTTATTTGATGCAGCCAAATTATGAACAGGCTGAGCAGCTAAATGTATGGAAAGATAAGAACTTGAATTTGAGGTAACTGGACAAATGGAATCATCATTGGATATATTATTATTGATATTACTTGAAGAGGATGAATCAGAAGAGGAACCTGAAGAAGATTGTTGTTGTTGTTTTTTCTTATTAAACAATTTACCAAATTTTGAAGAAATTGATTTTTGTTTTGGTATAGGTTCTGTTAAAGAAACCTTATTAACAGAGGCTTGAGCCATTTAAGCAAGACTAGACTAAGAAGAACTGTAGCTAGACAGAATATGGTAGTAGTAGTAGTATAGATATAGATATATAAAAGGGAATTGTGTGATTGAGCAGGATAGAGCAGAAAGAAGCAGTTGTTGCAAATTGAAAACAAGTGTGAAAAAATAAAATTAATGCTGTTTATATAGAGTGGACTCAGTGGAGTGACGTAAGCAGACAAGGACAAGAGATTACTGATTTGTGATTACCATGTGCCTGTTAGTGAATCATATGACCGCCCCTTATGGTTGATTTACTATTTGACTTTGATTGGATTAACTTACGTTTTGCTTAAGTGTTGTTTAACTTCATTGTAGTAAAATTTTCGTTTTTGTTAGCTAGCGCTTGCAACTGTTACAGTATCCCCAATAGCCCACTTGTTTCACCTATAATTACTTGCTATTACTAGCTGTTACTCTGTGCTACCATGTGCTATACCATATCAACTAAAGGAGAATAAAAGTTTACAAACGAAAGGGAATTAGAACAATTGTTACTAATTATATAAAATTTTCATTCGGGCTGTTCTGAGCTTTTTTTCTCGAGAATCTATGCGTGTCTTTCAGCCGAGCACGTGCCTTTATGTATGCCATCAGTCACGTGCAATGTCTCTAGAAAATGCCACCTCAGCAATTCTTTTTCAGGATTCTGGCAGCAGTAACTGAGCAGTGAGCAGTATAAGATTATAAAGGAGTTTTTGTAAGATTTATGGGATATAAAGTCAAACAAGTATATTTAATTGAATAAAGTATATATGAGTACGTAAAAGGAAAGAGTAAAAGTGGAAACACTAAAAGAGTAATAAGGACAAATAAACACAAATATGATAATAGTGATCGCGGTTATGAGCTCTGACCTCGCGTAGATTGATCAGTTAAACGACGTAAGTCTAACAGTTTTTAATTCATTTTAATCACGTACGTACACCGTTTCATTGCTGATATTTGTTGATTACTTTCATCTTTGATCCTCTTCTATTCGGTGACTTGATGTCCAGATGGACTTATTTGAATTATGTTTGTACGTATCATCAATTTATTTATGGGTATGATTCAAATTTTCAACTTTTTAAGATTCTTTTTTCGGCTTCGTTAACATTTTATATATCTTATCTAAGTTATCTTTAATCTTTAACATGATTCAATGTCTACTAGCTCTCTTAATTGAAATGTATATATATATGTACTGTAGTTTCCAATGGGAAATATCGAAAGAGTCCATATTCTACAATTACAATTACTAAAACAAGTAACTAACTTGGTTTACTGGCGGGATTCTCTCAAGAAGAATCACAACATTATCAAGTATTTGAGATTCTCAATTATTAAGTTATTTATTATGATGATAGTATCATGATACTGACTGTTAATTTTTCAATTGAATGACTAATTTATAAGTAATGTCGTATCCAATTATGGCAATTAAAGATACGTATAGTCACATCTCTTATATTGTAATATAAAGTATAGATATGGGTACCTTGAAATTGATTATTCAACTTGATTGAAACTGATTAACTGATTCTCTGAATTAAGAATTAAATGAGTTGTATCTGCAATTCTGCATGTTTGTTAATCGCCAAGAAAGGGGTTGATCAACTACTTGACTTGATTCAACAGTTTCAATATTAACTTTCAAAATTAATTCAAACTATTTAAGGTTAAAGTTAAAATTAACGTTAACGTATAACGTAAGCTTAAGCTTTAGATCAAATAAACAGTCACGTGCCATATATATGCACGTGATCTCCTCACGCTCGTATCACGTGTACAGTAGCCGGGTAATATTAATGTTAACTTAACTGAACTATCCCTTTTAAAGACCAACTTTCAACTTTCCAACAAGTTCATAGACACATAGTCACAGAGTCACACACTCACTCTTCTGCTTCTAAAATTAATTTTTTTTTTACTTTTTTTATATATTATCTTTAGACCTACTTAATATATATTTTTTAATTTACTTTAAATTACAATGTATTCAAGTCGTACGTTGCTTTCACGAGAATAATTAACAGTTAGTAGTAAGGATATTTAACGAATCCATAAAATATATTAACTGATATAGTAACCTTTAAATTGGAAAGTAAACACAAAGAAAAGTAAAAGAAACAGAAACAGAAGTAGAAACAGAAACAAAGAAATCATACAAAAACAACATTAAAAAGATAAATTCATTAAATTAAATAAATTCTAGATTCATAAGGTTTCAAATAATCATCAGCATTTTCATCAACATTTGATAAAATTAATTTCAAATCACCTTCAACAGCTTTCTTAAATGGTTGTTTATCCTTAGTCAAATTCAAAACAACATATGCTTTTCTAGTTTTACCAACTTTAATAAAACTCATAATATTTTCATTTTCAAAATCAACATGTTCAAATTCACCATATGATAAAACATCAGCGTATTGTTTTCTAACACTTAATGCTTTTTTCCAATATCCTAAAACTGAATCTGGATCATTTGATTGTTTCTTAACATTAATTTCTTTATAATTATCATTAACTCTAGTCCATGGTTTAACTTTTGAAAATCCACCATATTCAGAATCATCCCATTGAACAGGTGATCTAGCATGATCTCTAGCAACTAAATTAATTATATCTAATAATTTTGATTTTTCTTCTTCTGTTGGATTCTTATTCTTAATAAAATCAGCCCAATAATTAATACTTTGAATATCTAAATATTCTTCAATACCCCATGAACGTGGTAAATTAGTCATACCAATTTCTTGTCCTTGATAAATAAATAATGTACCAGTTAATGAAATTTGTAAAGTTGAAATCATCTTAGCTGAAACTTCTCTAAATTCTTTAGAATCATTACCAAATCTAGTAACTGATCTTGGTTGATCATGATTTTCAATGAAAACTGTTGACCATGCATCAGTACCTTTAATAAAATCACTTTGATCAAAAAATGCTTTCTTAAATTCTAATTTTGTAAATGGTGTATATCTAAATTTATCACCATTAACTGAACCTAATTCAATTGCATCAAATAAAAACATCATATTAATTTCTCTTTCTTTAGCACTAACATATTTTAATGCATCTTCTTTTGAACAATTACCAACTTCACCAACAGTCATTGCATCATAATGTGAAGTAACTTTATCATACATTTCTTTATGAAATTCATGGATTCTTGGACCATTTGAAGTTTGTTTTGGATTTGGAAAATAATATTCAGAATCAATTTTATCAATATTTGGATCAAATTCAGCATCTTTTAATGGATAAGTTTTTGAATATAAACCAGCAGTATCAATTCTAAAACCATCAACACCTTTATCTAACCAAAATTTAACAGCAGAATCATAAATAGCATCTCTAGTTTCTGGATTTTCCCAATTTAAATCAGGTTGACCATCAGCAAATAATCTTAAATAATATTGTTGAGTTTTTTCATCCCATGACCAAGCAGAACCTGAAAAATAAGATTTCCAATTATTTGGTGGATGTCTAACACCATTTTCATCAATTTTTGGATCTCTCCAAATATACCAATCTCTCTTTGGATTATCTCTTGAAGATCTTGATTCTAAAAACCATTTATGTTCTTTTGATGTATGATTAATAACTAAATCACAAATTAATCTCATATCACGTTTATGAATTTCATCAATTAAAGTATTCATTTCATCCATAGTACCATAAATTGGATCAACATCTTCATAATCTGAAATATCATAACCCATATCTTCTTGAGGAGATTTATAATGTGGTGATAACCAAATGACTGTAGCACCTAACGATTTAATATGATCTAAAGTAGATATAATACCTGGAATATCTCCCCAACCATCACCATTACCATCTTTATATGAAGCTGGCCAGATTTGATAAATGATAGCTTCTTTCCACCATGGTTCACCTGAAGCAGTTAATGTAGTTGTCATTATTGAAGTTTAATAAGTTAATTTTGTTTGATTTGAAGAATTGATCACCTTATATGATTCAGTTTTTTTTGAAAAGAAAAGAGGAAAAAGAAGGCTTTTTATACACTTGCAATTGATGAAGTAGAGTGATCTTGTGAATTATTAATAATCAATCATATATGGTAACGTATCGTATATAGTGAATCTGGGGTATATAACCTGTTTTTTTTGTTCCATTAGGAGTTAAGGTAGGTTCAATCGAGTTTTCAAGCGAGAATCAGAGCGAAGAAACCGATGAATTTATTTGGTGATACTACCCGATTGGGATGGTTATGAGATTTATTTATAGAAGCCATTTAATGTATTTAATGTAGACAATTGAACCAATTATCATGGATCTTTGTATTCTGAATAAACACTAACCAGTAGTATTAATCTTACGTACAACTATAAACTATAAAGATTGCTATTTTAAACCTTTTTCACCATCATGGAGCACAACTTCAGAAACTTCAGGATTATCAGATTGATCATCAGAATCTGTAGTGAAATCTTCGCCATTACTTGATAACTTCTTCTCCTTGCCAAATAAAACCTTAAACAATAGGAAAATTGTTTTTCTACCTTGCCATAATGGAAACAAAATGATATAGCAAGCAGCACCCACTAGCCATCCAAGAAAAACAACAATCAAACCAATAAATGAATTTCTACTTAAATCATGACCAGATGCAAAGATACCTAAAGGTAAAATCAAATAACACCCAAAAATAATAAATATATTAATATAAAATGACCAACGAGATTGTTTCTTTAATAACTTCTTCTCTTGATCAGTGATTATTAAAGCCTTGGATTCTTCTTCATCGTGATCATCACCTAAACTAATATCATTCAATTTATCAAAATCAAAAGGTTCAGGATCTGGTATTAGATAACTTAGAACAACATAATAAACTATTGGGGAGAAAAGAGCAACTGCATTACCAACTAAAACAGCTTCACCAAGCATAAGAGTGGTCTTATTAACAACATGGTCACCAACGACATATGTAGTTCCAACCCAACAAACAACAGCACTTACAGTTCCTAATGGAGCTCCAATAATCAAAGCTGTTTTACTGAACTTGCTCCAAAACATGGTAAAAATACAAGCTGTAACTTCTGGAGATAAAACAATACCAATAAAACTTAATAACCACCCACCAGTAACACCAACATAATTAAAAATTGTAGCTAAAGCACCCATGAATATACCAAACAGAATGACTGTTATATGTGCAACTCTAACTAATTGTTTACCATCAGCTTTTGGATTGATATAAGTTCTATAAACATCATAAGTAACAATTGAAGAAAAGGCAATTAATTCGGCTGATGAAGCAGAAGTAACAGACATAAATAACATAACTAAACCAGCTGCAGCACCACTCTTACCAAATATAGCAGCTAATCCATATATAACAGGTAAAGCAGAATCAATTTCCTCTGTTGATAATTCATTAGGATAAGTAACTGAAGCAGGATTATTCAATAAAGCTCTACAAGCTAAACCAGCAGAAGATCCTAAACAAGCAGGAATAACATACCAACAAATAGCACCAAGAGTGTAACCTTTAAAAACAGAAGTAGCATCTGCAGCAATTGCTTTTTGAGAATAACCAGGATCACCAAAAACATAACTTATACCACCCATCGAAACACCCCATGTTAGCATAAAAAATTGGCTATCTTTAAATGAAACATAACTTTGACCAGTTTCACTAGGATAAGTCTCTTGAACTTCTTGTAGTAGATCATACATCTTACCTGGAGAACCAATCAAATCTGAAGATGCATAAACTGTAAAGCAGGTAACAATGATAATGAGATAGATGATAACTGTATGAATCCAATCTGAAATAAAAGTAGCTTTCAATCCACCTAAAGCGGTATAAATGATAACACCTAATGGTAATAAAAAACTAGCAGCAACTGTATTCATACCTGTGGTAGCAGTAAACCCTTGAGAACCACCAAGTAATAATAAAGATGAAACTAATACATTAGTAGCAGCACAAAATGATAGAAACACCCAATGACCAGCTTTACCATATCTAATATAGAAACATTCAGTAACAGTATGAGCAGATGGGGCTCTTAGTTTAAGTTGAATAGCTAAAGCAACAAATAAAGTAATTTGTAAAACACCTCCAATTCCATACATGAATCCACCAACTATACCATAACTATAAGACCAAGTACCTGAAGTTAATAAAGTTGCACTCCATGTCCAACTTGAAACAACACTAGATCCAATAAGACCAGCTTTAACATTTCTTGAAGCAGTTGAAAATCTTTCAGAATCTTGAACTTGTCCTAAGGATTTGGATAAAACTTTGGTGATTATAGCCATTATTAAAGCAAATGCAGCTCCGATACCTATACTGAAACCATACCCATAAGCTTGACTTAAAATTGGTTCAATTTTAGTCATATTGATAAATTGAAGTTTTGTGATATTTTTTCTTGAAGGTGAAAAATTAAAAATATCTAAAATGTTTAACTGGATTTAATTGTCCTTTTAATACTGATTTCAATTATGCAATTTCTTCAAAGTAATAAGACGCCACCTATATAAGATTCAGATCAATAAGCATGCATGTGTATTCCTTCATTGATTATAATTAAAATTGCAGTACCTACTTTAATAAATTATAACATATATATATACTCAATGAAAATCAGTATCATGGGTGTGGCATGTGGTACCCTTCTTTAATCCAGCCATGATAAACACGTATAACGTACCACTCTCAAATATGAGTTAATTATATAGTCAAGTCAATTGTGAGTTTGTCATATAGGGGGAATCCAATTTATTTTGATCAATTAATTGATATAAGCTAGTGATTGATAAATATAATTTAGCAGTAAAAATTTGTAAAATATATGAAAGTAAGTTCGGTATATAGATGCCAGGGCACAGGGTGCCAGATAGTTACTTGGTTATAATCTATATAGCTAGCCTATATGGATAATTAATATGAGTTAGATAGCTAATTAACTTAATTATATCTTTAATTTAATCAAATTAATTAATTTGGTAAAAATGTTTTCGGTCTTTGATTTATATGTGTAGATTGTAGAACCACAGCTTGTTGAGTTTTATAATTAACCTGTTTGTATATATTTAAATTCATCATTGAATTGCCAGCTATATAGTCATATACTTGCATGTGTTCTTTAGGTTTTATCAATTAAGGAGATAAGACTCACAAGTACTATTGAATTGATGAAGAGATGCCACAGCTTTGGGTTGAAACAGTTATGGTTAACAGTGGTATCTTGTATGAGGTGAAATCAGTTGATAAAGCACAAAATATAGAGCCATACTAAACACATGCTGATTTTGTTATATATGAATCATATGATTGTTTAATTTATATATGAGTTGTGTTGTGTTATAGCTATATAATGGTTGAACGGAACTTGAAGTAGGTTTAAATCGTTTGAGTTGTTGATTTTTTCAATTGGCGATTTTAATCTCGAGCAGCCGACTCTGAGCCGAGCTGGAAAACCAAGTTTAATCACATAGTTTTTAGAATACTTAAAAGAATCTCATATTCAAAGTATTATAATTAAAAGAAAAGTAAATTTGAAAATATCTACGTTGTGTATAAACAAAATTCAGTATAAAAGACAAATAAAACATGTAAAAATTACTAAGAACTCAAAGCTTTTTCATTTGGTTCAACAACAATCTCAGAAACATCTGAACTATTATTCTCTTCCAAGATCTCATCTAAATGTGGTCCTTTTCTTTCTTTCTCTATACCTAACAAAATTTTAAAAAGATATATAATGGTAGTTCTACCTTGCCATAATGGAAATAAGATAATATATAAAGCAGCTGCCACTAGCCAAATTAAAAGAATAATAATTAAACCAGTAAATGATGATTTACTTAAATCATGATCGGATCCATATAAGCCCATAGGAATAATGATATAACAACCAAATAAAACGAATATGTTGATGATAATACACCAGAAAGATTGTCTCTTTAATAACTTTCTTTCATCTTCATTGATAATAACAGCTTCTGCTTCTTCTTTATCAATATCATCACCTAAAGTAATATCATTTAATCTATTAAAATCAAAAGGTTCTTCATCAGGTTTCCAATAACTTAAAATACCAAAATAAACAATAGGTGAAAAAACAGCAACCATGTTACCAATTAGTGTAGCTTCACCTCCTGAAACTGTAGTTTTATCAAGAACATGATCACCATATACATAAGAAGCACCAATCCAGCAAGCAATAGCAGTTATGGTACCTAATGGAGCTCCTATAACTAAGGCAGTTTTACTAAACTTAGGCCAGAATAAAGTTAAAGTAACAGCAACAACTTCAGGCGATAAAATAATTCCCGTAAATGTTAGTAACCATCCAACAGTAACACCAATGTAATTGAAAACGGTTGATAAAACAGCCATAAATAAACCAAATCCAACAACAGTTAAATGTGCAACTCTAACTAATTGTTTACCATCAGCGTTTGGATTGATATAAGTTCTATAAACATCATAAGTACCAATTGAAGAAAAGGCAATTAATTCAGCTGATGAAGCTGATGTGACTGACATAAATAGCATAACTAAACCAACAGCTGCTCCACTTTTACCAAAGATAGCAGCTAATCCATAAATAACAGGTAAAGCTGAATCCACTTCAGATGCTGATAATTCATAAGGATAAGTAACTGAAGCAGGATTATTTAAAAGAGCTCTACAAGCTAAACCAGCAGAAGAACCTAAAGCAGCGGGAATAATACACCAGCATATTCCACCCATCATATATCCATTGAAAACTGATGTTCCACTTGAGGCAATTGCTCTTTGAGAATATCCAGGATCACCAAAAACACTACTAATACCACCAATCATAACACTCCAAGTAATCATCATCATATCGCCATCTTTAAAAGATAAATAACTTTGACCTGTAGCACTAGGAAAGGTTTCTTGAACTTCTTGTAATAAATCATACATCTTACCAGGAGAACCAATTAAACTAGAGGAACAATAAACTGTAAAACAAGTTATCAGAATAATAATATAAATGATAACTGTATGAATCCAATCTGAAATAAAAGTTGCTTTCAATCCACCTAAAGCTGTATAAACAATAACACCTAATGGTAATAAGAAACTAGCAGCAACTGTATGCATACCTGTAGTAGCTGCAAAACCTTGAGAACCACCAAGTAATAATAAAGATGAAACCAAAACATTTGTAGCTGTACAATAGCATAGAAACACCCAATGACCAATTTTTCCAAATCTAATATGAAAACATTCGGAAACTGTATGAGCTGATGGTGCTCTTAGTTTTATTTGAAGTGCTAAAAAAACGAATAATGTAATTTGAATTGTACCTCCAATACCATACATAAATCCACCCATGATACCATGACTATAACTCCATGTCCCTGATGATAATAGGGTAGCAGGCCATGTCCAAGCTGAAACAGTTGAACTACTAATTAAAGAGCTGGGAACATTTCTTGAAGCAGTTGAGAATCTTTCAGAATTTTGAGTTTGACCTAAATATTTTGATAAGACTTTGGTAATAATCACCATAATTAAAGCAAAAGCTGCTCCAATGCCTAAACTAAAACCATATCCATAAGCTTGTGATAAAATTGCAGTTTCTTCTTGCATATTATTGTTGGAAATAAGATATCAGTAATTTGAAAAATGAGAGATTTGAAATTGTATAAGAAAACAGCTTAAATTTCCTTGAAATCTATCTAGCCAACCAAGTGGAAACGAGTCATCTTTTAAAGGGAACACAGAGTCCAATTAATAATCAGCTCTTTATCTTCAGATGACTTTCATTGATAATGCATTAATATTAGCGTTCTTGGGATGGATCTGTATATATTGTTGATATTAATTGATAGCAGTTCGTTATATGAAATCGAAGGTTTATCGAAAATTTGATTTTGGCAGATGAGCTTCCGATGTGCGCCGCAATTCGCTATCAAGTCCGAATTTGAAACCCTAATTAAATCATCAAATTAATAATTTTGATTTGATCAATCAGATTCTAAGAGAGTATTTACATGTATAAATCATGCTTAAAAAACTAGTAGGTATGTGTTTTTACCTTGTAGTGAAAGTTAATTACCATATTGTAAAAACATAGGTCTATTTATAGAGGAAGTTCTATGAATTAATCTCTTATCAATTTGGATTTACCGTCCGAATTACTGCGAATTCTGGAAATCGATATCACTTTCGTTGGTTTTGAGACTCTTATCAAATATGATGTATACTTGTGCAGCTATGCTACCAAATTACTAGTACGTACCATATATGTTATTAAGCAGGAGATATTCATCAATTGAATTTATAAACGCAAAACTATAGTATATGCTGTTATCTGATTACGTACTACAGGGAAAAAAACTGAAGATATTGAAATCACGATACTATCATGTAAAGCGCAACTCAAGGATGGATACGAAACAATAGAAGCCTGTTTAGTGTTATAGCTTTATCCCATGAATCTGTTTAAATACTCAAATAAATACAATGTCCTGGAAAGAAACAGCAACTAAGAAAAGAAAATCAGTTTTACAAGCTATCCCAAATGAATGGAGGATTGAAAATTTGAAAAATGATATGTTAAGTAAGAGAATCAATAACCCATCTCTTTACTTGGACTCAATATTACCTAAAAATGAAAATGATTTGGTAAAAAAACCTTTACTAAAGTTAATTTCTTTAATATCATCAGGAAAGCTAACTTCATTAGAATTAACTAAAGCTATTTGCCATAGAGCTGCACTTTCACATCAGTTATTAAACAATTGTACAGAGATATTTTTTGATGAAGCAATTCAAAAAGCTACAGAATTGGATAAATATTACAAAGAACATAAACAGGTTATTGGTCCTTTGCATGGAATACCAATATCTTTGAAAGATCAATTTGATTTAGTTGGTAAAGATTCAGCAATTGGTTTTGTTGCACTTTCCAATAAATCAGCATCAAAAGAATCACTACTTGCTTCAACTTTAGAATTGTATGGTGCCGTTTTATACTGCAAGACTACTGTTCCCATGGCTATGATGTATTGTGAAACTGAATCTAATTTGCATGGTTATACATTAAATGGTATTAATATTAAGTTATCTTCAGGTGGTAGTTCTGGTGGTGAAGGTTCACTACTTGGATCATATGGATCAATTGCTGGGTTTGGTACAGATATTGGTGGAAGTCTAAGAATTCCATCTAATCATCAAGGATTATATACTTTAAAACCTTCTCCAGGTAGATTGTCTTATATGAATGTCTCTAATTATCATTCTGGCCAAGAGCTAGTTCCGTCCGTTGTTGGTCCTATGGGCCATACTCTAGGTGATGTTATATTTTTAACTAAATTATTAATTGATTCTGATTTGTGGAAAATCGATCCTAAAGTTTTACCCATGCCTTGGAAATACTTGTCTGAACTTAAAGTTTCAAAGCTGAAAATTGGTATTTGGTTTAATGATGGTGAAGTAAATCCACATCCTCCTATTTTACGTGGTATTAAACTTGTGAAAGATATTTTAAAAAGTAAAGGTCATGATGTGATTGATGTTAATATTCCAGTTATTAAACAATTAAGAAAAGCAATAAGCAAAGTATACAATGCTGACGGTGCTGAAGAAGTTAAACATTTATGTAAACTAACAGGTGAACCAATAGTTCCTGAAATTGAAAAAGGTATAAAGAGAAATCCAGTTAAAGAAACTTATTCAGTTAATCAATGGTGGCAACTATCTGATGAAATATATTCTGTTAAACAAGAATTTTGGGAATGGTGGGAATCTTTGAATTTAGATGCTATAATTTCTCCTGTTTGGCCAAGTACTTCTACTTTACCTCATGGTTTACAAGCTACATATTATACAACTTGTTTCAATATCACAGAATCTACTTGTACAGTTGTTCCTGTTACTTCTGTTGATAAATCTGTTGATGTTATTGATGAAGATTATACACCTTTATCTGAATTAGATGAATTGAATTATAAGAGCTATGATCCAGATTTATTCGATAAAATGCCTGTTTGTGTTCAAGTTGTTTGTAGAAAACTTGAAGAAGAGAAATCTTTAGCTATAGCTTCAATTATTGATAAAAAAATTACGTATTAACTTTAAATAAAGAATTAATTGGTTGTGTATTTTAATTTTTAACTATCATGTAGCTCAATATAGAGAATCTCTCTCTGACTCCTATGTTGAATCCGGTTTTTTACGAATACCGAAACCCGAGATCCGAGATCCGAAGTAGGTCGGCAAACTCATCTTCAATTTTGTGTTATCTTCAACTTATCTTTTCTCTTAGTATACTTCCTCAATTGTAATCAACATGTTAAAGGGGTTCTCTAACCTACATATGGACTTACTGGGATGTCATTCGTCACAATTGTATAATTGATGATCTTCACTAATTCTTCAGGTATCTATCTCCACAATCTCCACATACATATCCACACCAATGAATGATACACACCCATCTATCTCATATATATTTTCCGACATCCGATAAAAGAATTACTCTATTGAATTAAAGGTTCGATTAAATTAAATTTATTGTTTTAGAAATTGAAGAAATTTTCTTATAAATAATATTTCATATCCATCCAGCTTACAAATTTTAATGATTGACTATACACACAGTTTTTTTCATTTTGATTATTTAACTCACAATTCTTCAAATGACTTGGAAAGATATTATCACTGAAAAACGTGAAAAATTATCAAACTTTATTCCAAAAGAATGGAAAGTTGAAGGTATCAAAGAAGATATGATTAGTAAAGGTTTCACCAATACTTCATTATACTTAGACTCAATTCTACCTGAATCAGAGACAAATCTAATTAAATTACTAGTTATTGAACTTCAAAAACTAATTTCATCAGGTAAGTTAACTTCACTTGAATTAACTACAGCTATTTGCCATAGAGCTGCATTATCACATCAAATATTAAACAATTGTATTGAGATATTCTTTGATGAAGCATTAGCTAAAGCTAAAGAACTAGATGATTATTTTAAGAAAGAAGGTAAAATCGTTGGACCATTACATGGTATTCCAATTTCATTAAAAGATCAAGTTGATTTACCAGGAAAAGATTCTTCAATTGGTTATGTTGCATTAGTTAATAAACCAGCTACGAAAGAATCATTATTGGCTTCAACTTTAGAAACTGCAGGTGCTATTTTCTATTGTAAAACTACTGTTCCAATGGCTATGATGTATTGTGAAACTGAATCTAATTTGCATGGTTATACGTTGAATGGTGTTAATATTAAATTATCTTCTGGTGGTAGTTCTGGTGGTGAAGGGTCTATAATAGGTTCATATGGATCAGTTATTGGCTTTGGTACAGATATCGGTGGTAGTATTAGAATTCCTTCAAATCATCAAGGGTTATATGCTTTAAAACCATCAACTGGTAGAATTTCATACATGAATGTAACCAATTCATATTCAGGTCAGGAATTAGTTCCTTCGGTTATTGGTCCCATGGGTCATTCTTTAGCAGATATTCAAATGATTACTAAGTTTATTGTTGATAGTGAATTATGGAATTTTGATCCAAAAGTTATGCCTGTTCCATGGAAAGATTTATCCAATTTAAAAACCAAAACGTTAACAATTGGAATATGGAAAACTGATGGAAATATATATCCACATCCACCTATTATTAGAGCTCTTGATCTAGTTAAAGAAAAATTAATTAAAAAAGGTCACAATGTTATTGAATTAACTATTCCAAATATTAATGATTTGAGATTTTCACTTCAAAAAGTGTTTGGTGCTGATGCTTGTAAAGAAATTTATGATACTTGTAAGCTATCTGGAGAACCAATTGTTCCAAATGTTGAAAAATTAGTTTCAAATTCAGTTATTAAAGAACCTTTAACAGTTAATGCATGGTGGGATTTAGGAAATGAAGTTTATTCTGCTAAACAGGAATTTTTAAAATGGTGGTTTGATTTGAATTTAGATGGGCTTGTTGGACCTGTTTGGCCAAGTACTTCTACTTTACCTGATGGTTTAGCTACTGATAATTTTACTATGCCTTTTAATATTGCAGATTGTTGTTCCACTGTCCTACCTATTACTACTGTTGATAAAGCAGTTGATGTTATTGATGGAGATCGTGAGTATTTATCAGAGATAGACGAATTGAATTATAAAAATTATAACCCTGATTTGTTTGATAAAATGCCTGTTTGTGTTCAAGTTATTTGTAGAAAGTTAGAAGAAGAAAAATCACTTACAATTGCATCATTGATCGATGAAAAATAATTTTTTGAGTATTCGGTTTCTATATATATTTTACTCTTTTGTATTTAATACAAATATTTATATTCTCGAAATTAATTTATTAAAATAACAATAAATAAATAAATAAATGGTAAATAGACCATCTTCCCTGAATTTAATTTTAGACCTAATCTTCTTCTTCTTCCTTAACAGGATTTAAATGGTTTTGTAAAGCAAATATCCTATTGTTTAATTCATCCATATAATGTGAGTTCTCTTCCGAAGATTTTCTATTACACAACTTAGCCTTAGCATGCTTGAAATGCTGAAGAGCAGTTTGTTCTCTACCATGAAGAGTATCTAATAATCCCAACCCAACAGAAGAAAGTAAAGCACATTCAGAGACGCATTGATTCAACGCTTTCATGGAAGCTGGTGGATTTCTGACTTTAGCTTTTCTATAAGCATTATTCAAAAGTCTATATGAAAACTTATAGTTTGCCAAATTAGCTCGAATATTTTCACTTAGAATATTACCAGTAACTTTCCCACTTATCCAATCTCTTGTAAATCTTAATGAATAATATCCCAATCTTGCATCTGCAACCATTGAAAAGTATGGAATACTTAAAAATTGAAATAGATACCAGTTACAGAATTCACTTTCAAAACATTCAGCTCTTTGATTTTTCGATTCTAAAATCTCGCTATATAACTCTTTTGCGATACATAAATCAACAGTGAAAACTGGTAACAATGTTTTTTCACTTCCCAAAAAAACAGTTGTTTTCATTTCCCGTATAGGTTTAAATAATGGAGAATCGCAAATTTTAGGACATTGCTCCAATTTATATAATAGATCAATCATTGAATCAATAGTTGTTCTTATTGTAACATTGTATAACGTTGGATATAAATTCAAAAGTCTTTTGTGAGCCTTAACAATCGAAAATTGTAAAAGTGTTTCAGCATAAGATCTATCATTATCAGATACTATATACCAATATCTGGTAGTTAATTTTAACATTTGGGAAATCATGTAATCGTATTCACTATAAGTAGAAGAATAACCTTTAAAAAAATCAAATCTATCAGATAACCATTTATGAATATTGTAAAGTAAAGGTGAACGCTTATCACCTAGTTGATTTAATTTAGTAATATAATATTCAGACAATTCTAAATAAATTGAGGCAGCTTTATTCATATCATGTTTCATTTCATACAATTCAGCTAATTGTAAAATAACTCCAGAATAATGAACAGATTCAACAGGATAACCAGCTTCATCAAATAATTTTATAGCTTCAAGGCAAAAATTAATTGAAGCATTGTAATCTCTTTTTCTATTAGAATTGATGATTTTTTGAAGAAGAGGTTCGATTGATTTTGGGAGGTTAGAAGTATCACTTGTATATGATTTGTTATTCTTATATTTAACTTTTTCGGTTACCATGAAAAAACAAAGTAGAAAAGTGGAACTAGCAGCAAATATATATGAAAGGGTTGATTTGGAACTTCTTGAATATTCATTTGAATTTGAATTTCGAAACTGAATCTCTGGTCTATTGAATTGTTGTGGAAATTGATGTGGAGTTTGAAAATGATTTAGAGAATCGTGTGATTGATTTTGAATTGATGTAGAGAAACACAAACACTTGAAACCCTGCTGAATATTACTTCGAGTTGACCTCAGTGAAGATAATCTTGTGATCTTTAGCATTTATTGGTATAAAGTAAACGTGGATTCATAGTATCTTGTGGTTATGATCATTAATCAATAGAGTTCTTTACAATTCAGTCGTAACAACAAATAAAAAATTAAAAAAATAGACTCGTACAACAGAACATATGTTGTGATGTATCAACCAATCAGAAAGCGTGTGCAATTGATAATGCACATGACTGGTTATTAATTAAGTTTACTTTTCTTAATTCGAAGGACATATAAGAAGTTAATAATATATTAGAAGTAAATTAAAAAAACTGGATTTAACTAATAATCAAACAAAAGTGTTTATCAAAACAGGCACGTCAAGAACATAAAAAAAATTAAAAAGACAAAATAAAAGAATATTATATAAAAAAACTAAAAACTAAAAACTAAAAACTAAAAACTAAAATTCAAACAAATTAATACAAACATAGATGTTACAAAGTTAAAAAGAAAGCAAAAATTATAAAAATCAAGCCAGTGGTAGAACTTTTTCCAGATAATCTGAGTCCTGAATTTTCAAAGCTTGCAACACTAGGTGTAGTTGCAAATGAAGAGCTAGTAGAATAAACAGATGATGAAACTGGATTTTGAATCAAAGAAGAAGATACATAAGAAGACTCAGACCCACTTGTTTGAAGATCAGCAGCAGCTATACTACGATCTTCAATTAAATTAGAATAAGATATAGGGGTGATTAAATTAGAATAAGTTGAAGAAGTTTGTGACGACGAAATAATTTTAATAGTGGTAGTAGCAGCATATATAGAATCAGAACATGAAACACAAGCAGACCCTATAGATGAAATATCTTGAGTAGCAAATTCAGTAAGGTCAGAGGAATCAGACACAGTTGAAATAAAGGTGGTTTCTAGATTAGCAATTGTAGTTGCATCAACAACAGAAGAATATATACCACCAGAACTAGAAGATGTAAAAGATGACTCAGTAGATAAGGAACATATTGGACATTCAGTTATCGTTGTTAAATATCCAGATTTATCAGTAATGGTTCTAATAATTTCAGAATAATCTGATTTGGATGTGGTAGTTGATGAATAATATGTAGAAGATAACTGATTAATGGCAGAATTGTTGGTATAATGGAGAGAGAAAGAAGAAGCAGTTGGAAGAGAAGCATATAAAGAACTTGAAGATAAATCAGAAGTAGTGCTTAATGAATTACATGTGCGACAACTCGCCTGAACAAAAGATACAATGCTTGTAACTATAGATTTATGAGAGTCACTTGATTTACCTGATCCTGATTTAGTTGAAGTAGATTTAGATGAAGTTGGTTTAGATGATGTTAATTTAGTTGAAGCTGGTTTAGATGAAGTTGGTTTAGATGAAGTTTGATTTGAAGATGCTGATGCTGATGTTGATGTTGAAGTTGATGCTGATGATGGGAATGAAGACGAAGATAAAGATGGAACAGAAGATGAAAATGATGATGAAGATGAAGATGAAGATGAAGATGAAGATGAAGATGTGTATGAAAAAAGAGCTGGATTTGTAGGAGTAGCTGAAGTAAAAGTAAGAGATTCGACAGTAGTGAAAGGAGCACGAGCAGTCCAAGTTGTTGAATACTCAGGTGCAGGAACACCAGAAGGGATGACGGTATTAATAAGATCAATATCTTCACAGGTAGAGTCAAGCAAAGCAGGAGCCATAGCAACAAAATTATTATCTAAGTCTGCAACAAAATAAACACTAGCCAAAAAATTATCTCCAAAATTCCATTGTGAGTCTGAAGTTTCACCAAATAGAACATAACAGGTATCAGTTAATTCTCCATCTAAACCTGTGATAGTACTAGAGAGCTGTTTAAGAGGGATTGAAATATCTAAACCTTGGAAATTGAAAGTAAAGTAATAATCATCAGCACGTTCACAATCATAAGTATACACATTAAGTTCACTATCATACTCTAGTGAAAGTGCAGAAGTTATAGCATTGAATATAATAGTAGGAACCCTAATAATTGGATTACCTGAATCAAATGAAGCTGGACCAAGACCACTTGCAAGTTCTGCTTCTGTACCATTAACATAATTACCAAGTTTAATTGAATTAACAGTAACTGCAGCTTGTTCATAAGTACCTGACCCAAAAACATCAAGCATTGGAAAGGTGGTGAGGTCCCCATAATACTTACAATGATCAACAGCACCAAATAAAACATTTGCAGATTCAACATTAAAACCATTAAGATAAAATCCATAAGTTGCTGTATTTATAAAACCTTGAGTTTGTAATTCAAAAATAAAATTTGGATAAGGTTCAACAGAAAGAGATTCAGCATAAGGAGAACCCATTCCTAAGATACCATTAGCTTCAGTCATGTTCGAAACGGCAAAAGTTGCATTTGTAATTGTAATACCGGTATCACCAAGGGTAACACTATCTTCAGCAAGAAGACCAGTAACAGGGCCACCACTACCATATTGAACTGTAAATTCATCTCCAGTGTATTCAAAAGTATTAGAACTAGAAGTATCAAAAGTACCAAATTGAGGGCATGTAACTGAATCATCATTGGAATCACAAGTAACTGAAGAATCAGTAACCCAAAGATCACCAGAACCAGAATCAACTTGAACTGAGATTTTTTGATTATTTGAACCAAATTCAAGTTCAGTGTAATAAATGAAACTATTTGTTACTAAATAATGTGTTGTTGTGCCATTAGAAGTTGTTTCTTCAATATAATCATCGTTGAAGTAATCATAATTTGGAGGATAAGTTCTTTTCATATCTAATAAAACATAACCCTTATTATCATCTCTTTTATCAACTTTTAAATTTGGAGTTGGAAGAGCAGTAACTGAATAAGAAATTGTTGTTAAAACAGCTAATAAATGAGATATAGTTAGCTTCATTAAAATGATCTTAATTAATTGTTGGTCTTTTAATTAAAAGTATCGAGGAACTAATAAAAGAGAAGCAGCAAATCATGATTGGTAGTTATCTAGAATTCAAATTGTGGAAACAGGGATATGGATACTTATATATGATCAGTATCAAGCAAATTTGAACAATTAAAACATCTCTGTACAAGTTTTTGTTATTGATTGAATTGTTTCATCAGAAATGGTTTTCATCGAGATTGCCGGATTAGGAAACTGCTGGTCGAGATATTGTGAAATTGAGTATAGCTAGCAGAGCTATAGTTCAGCGTTTAGTTTTAACTGTGTTTTTTCCTTTATAACAACTCGTACTTTGGTTTAATCAATATACCAATTTGAGGTATTTAAAATATAAAAGTATTATCTAGTGATCAATTTTTAAAACTCTAAAAAATGAGTAGAATCTTTCGATAGATTAATTAAAAGTATACTAGTTCCATGAGACGGTATCATTTTCTTTCACAGAAGATAAATATTTGACCCTTTTAAGACAATTACCCATTCAATTGTTTATTCAAAACCCAGCATTATAGAGCATTATAGCGGGATCGTAAAACTTCACTGTGTTTGAAACTTATACCAGCAAAAGTTCTGTCTGAACACTCTGATAATTTCCGTTTTGGGATCTTTCAATGGTTTGTGCGAAATTACATGTACGTACTTGATTTAGGAATCTCGATCAATCAATGATTTATTGATATTCCTTAATTTTATTAACTTAACTATAATAATCCTACTACGTATGTACTGTATCTTTTAATAAAAATGGATATCAATATAATAAAATTAATTAAAAGTAAATATAAAAGTTATACTATAAAAAGAACAAGAATAAAAATGTAGTATTTGCTGTAACTTGCAACAATATAATTAAAAAACAAAAAGTAACAAAAAAAAACACAAAAAGTAATAAAAGGGAAAAGTTATAAAAACTCAAAACATATATAAATTCTTTTTAAATAATCAAAGATAAAAAAACATCTCTTCAAATTAAAGGATCAACCCCATTTCTTTGCAAGACGAGCTAAAGCTGAATTTTCTTTAGAACTATTCAAGAAACCACTATCTTCAAATTCCTTAGCATGATGATGACTAAATCTTTCTCTAAAGAAAGCTCTTCTAGCAGCTCTATAAGCAGCATATTTATTAATAAATGTCTTACCTCTACCTCTCCATTTGATAAAGAAATCACTCTTCTTTGGAACTCTGACTGCCCAGTATAAGAAGATAGTTAAAGCAATATTAACCATTGGATAAACCAAGAAAATAGCCCAGTTACCCCATCTACTAATCTTCAAAGCATCAATTTCATGTAAGAAATCATCTGTATTAGCCATTTTACAGAATTCACATGTAGAAGTTGCACTTGGATCAACTAAAGCACCACCAGCAATTTCCATATAAGGAGCCATATATTCAGCACAAGTTTTACCAGGGTATGGTTCAAAAACCATCATTTCTTCTTCAGCACACTGAACAGGAGCACCACCAATACAAGTATTTAAAGCACCAGCAATCCAATAAGTGAAAGGAGAAACACGATACATGAAAATCCAAAATCCTGGTAACTTATCTTTAGTAACTAAAACACCACAGAAAATCAAGGTGAAACTATATAAGAATGTAGAAACATTAGCAGCATTTTCTTGCAGTTCCAATCCTGCGATAGCAGCTTGACCTAAAGTAATACAGAAAACAAAGAATTCAACTAAGAATAACCAGAATAAAACACCTCTTTCATGAACATCATTAGTTAAATGTGCATTACTAGCAAATCCAACAGGATAATAGAAACAAAAGTAAGCCAAAGTAGCAACAAAAACCATCCATGGAATTTCAACAGTAATTTGAGCACTAATAAATGCTAACCAACTGAAAGTTTTTGATGGTCTTTCTCTAACTTCATATAATGATCTTTGAGCAACGAAATAAGGAAGCATTTGTTCAACTAAAGTAGCAAAACTAGCAGTTAACATGAAAATAGCAAACATTTGATTTTGCATACCTTGAATGGTATTATTAGCCTTAAAGAAAGTGAACCCATTGAATAATTTACTTAAACCAATCAAACTTAATTTAGCCCAAATATATTCAGGTGATCTCCAATATTGTTGAAACACTCTCTTAGTAACTTCATAATATTGAGTGGACAGTGAAGAAGCATAGGATGATTCACCATTTTCAACTTGTAATTCAGGTTTCAGTAATAATTCTCTTTGTAATCTTTCTAATTCATCAGCAACAGCAGCACGTTCAGGTGAATCAAGCCAGATTTGATGATAATCATGATCAGCATGAACATCGGAACTAGCACCAGTAGCTTCAAGCATCCATTCAGCAGGATTAGCTTTTGGAGGACATTTAATTGAACCATTTCTTTCCAGATAATTAATTAAAGTTTGAGCATCTTTACCAATTTCACCAAAATAAACAGTTTGACCACCACGTTTCAATAATAATAAATTATCAAATTGAGAAAATAACATAGCAGAAGGTTGATGAATAGTACACATAATAGCTTGACCAGCATTAGAAAGCTTTCTAATTAAACATAAAATAGACCAAGCAGTTTGGGAATCTAAACCTGAAGTTGGTTCATCCAAAAATAATAATAATTGAGGTTTAGCAACTAATTCAACACCAATAGTTAATCTTTTTCTTTGTTCAACATTCAAACCTTCACCAGGAACACCAACAACAGCATCAGAATAAGATTCCATTTCTAAAACACGGATAATTTTTTCAACATAAGCATCTTTTTCTTCTTTTGGAACAGATTGATTTTGTCTTAAATAAGCAGAGAATTTTAAAGCTTCTCTAACAGTTGAAGTAGCTAAATGTAAATCTTGTTGTTGAACATAACCAGTAGATCTTTGAAATGATTGATCTCTAGGTCTACCATTAACTAACATATCACCACTAACAACACCCATTGTAACTCTATCAGCTAAAACATCTAATAATGTAGTTTTACCAGCACCAGATGATCCCATTAAAGCAGTTAATGTACCAGGTTTAACCCAACCATCAACACCATCTAATAATCTTCTAGTACTACCATCATAAGGAATATCATAACAAACATTTCTCCAACAGAAAACATTATCACCAGTTTCAAGTTGAATATCATCTTTATCACCAGATTCTTCACTTGTGTAACCAGAACCAGCTTTTGGATTTGAACTTTGAGATTCAACATCATTTTTAGCAGCAGCTAATTTACGTTCCTTTTGTAATTGACGTAATTTACCTCTTAAGAAAACAATCTTTTCACCTTCTTGTCTAGCAGATGGATTTAATTCAACAGCAGTTAAATAAGTAAAGAAGAAGAAAACTAAGAAACCAATACAAATACCAAAATTTCTCCATTTGTGACTATGATAATATTGGAAAGCAACATTTAAATATCTTTCACCATCAATATAATCTTGACCTGGAACAGCACCAAATTGACCACATATTCTATATTTCAAAGGTAATGAATCATAAGGACCACCTTGAGGAATCATTGTATCACAATCAATTTTTCTTCCATGAAATTCATTAATCATCATACCTTCAAAGACATAAGCAATTGGATTTATATAATTAATCCATCTACCCCAGCCCAACATATAATTAGTAGGAACCATGAAACCAGCATAAACAGACATACCTAAAACAAGTAAAGCAGCAGGAGTCATAGCTTGAGATAAAGATTTGGTACAAGAACCAATTGTTCTAAACATATGAGACATAACAAATAAAGAAGTAACACCCATTAAATAATAAAAGAAGAAATGACCTGGGTCTCTTCTCAAATTAACCATAAAATATAAAGTAATATTGAAAGCAAGAGAAGTAAAAACTTTAGTTGGAATTTCAGAAAGAATAGAAGCACAAGCTTCAGCCGATGGACGATAAATACCAAATTGACGATGTTTTTCAACAATTGATCTTGATTCATAAAGGGCAAAAACTTCTAATAAAGACATCATAGAATTAAATAAACAAGCAAAAAACAAACAGGTACCTCTAAAATAAAGATTACTTGTAACATTATCCAAATCATAAAAAACAGAACCATTAATTAAAGCCATGATAAAATTTGATAAAATAGTAAATAATGGAATAGTTAAATTATTTCTTAATCTTTGAAAAGCTCTTTGAGTTAAATATCTAACTTGTAATTTATAAGAAACAGTATATGGTTCTCTACTTTTAGCATGTTTACAAATCTTAGCAGATTTACATTCATGAATATTCTTTTCAAATTCATCTCTTGAATTAGTAACATCAGTAGAATATTGTTCAATTTCTTGTCTTAATGTTTGATATTGAGGAGAATTTTTCCAATATGCTTCAAATTCTTCAGGTGTTTTTGGAACTTTAGTTTCCCAACCTTCTCTTGGTGTTCTTTCATTTGGTGAAGTTAATGATGTTAAATAATCAGCAGTAGTTTGTCTAGCAGGACATTCATAACCCATTTCTTCAAAGAAAGCTTTAGCATGATTAACATCACCAAAATAAATTTGTCTACCTTCATAAAGAACTAAAACATTATCAAACATATCATAAGCACCTTGAGAACATTGATAAATTGAAACAATTGAGGTGAAATCTAACATTTTGGATTGATATTGTAAACATTTAACAAAATTTTCGGCAGAAGCAGAATCTAAACCTCTAGTTGAATTATCCCAACATTGAATTTTACCACCACAAAGAGAAACTTCAGCAATAGAGACTCTTTTTCTTTCACCACCAGAAACACCTCTAACATAATCATCACCAACTTTGGTATGATAAGTATGAGAAAGACCATACATAGCCATATAAACCTAGATAGAATTAACAATGTTAGTATTATTTTCAAAAAAATTAGTGAAGAGTGAAATAAAATAAAGCAAAAAAAAAAAGAATACATACTCTTGCAAAATGATCAGCATAAGCTTCTCTTGAAACCCCAGGAGGTCTATTTCTTGGAACTTTTAAAGAACTAGCAAAAGTTAAAGTTTGACCAACAGTTAAATGAGGGAAATGATTTTCAGTTTCAGCAGAATACATAACATCACCTCTATGGTTTTTTATAATTTCATTAGGAGTTAAACCATCATAACTAATAAATGAGCTTGGATCAACATGGAATCCATAAGTTTGAGAAGATAAAGTTTTTAACAAAGTAGTAGCACCACCACCTGGTCTACTAAGAACTAAATTAAGTGAACCAGGTTTCATTAAACCATCCATTGGTTTTAAAATATCTCTAGGATTTTTAATAGGTAAAACCATAGATAAAAACTTTCTAAAATATTTTTCAGGATAATTTAAAACATCAGCTTTAAAATCAGCATCAGCAGAACCACCATAACATCTTAAATCTTTATAAACAACACCATATTTATATGGCTTATAATAATCTAAATCACCATCTTGTAAAGCTCTTAAATTTTTAACCCAATATTTAACACTAAAATCATCACTATCAGGATCTAATCTTGGATCAGCAGAAGCAGCATCCATAGGAGAAACACCTGGAACTGAATATTGTGAAAATCTAGTAGATTGACGAGATAAAACATCTAATTGATTAACATCAGTTGAATCTTGTGGATAATATGGTTGATCTTCTTGACCAGTTGAAACAGGGTCTTGTTTTTTATGATGTTTTTGTTGAGAAATAGTTGAAGCCCTTGTTAATTGTCTAGCTAAATCTTGAATTTCACTTTCATTTGGTTCAAGGGGTTGTTCTTCACTACCCGTAGGAGGGTCTTGATGAACACTAATTGACATAACTAATGAATTAAATTAAAATTAATGAAATAAAGTAACAGCTAGTGGATTAGTTTGAATTAATTGAAATAGTCAATGAAATAGATAAAAAAAGGAAAAAGAACTAGTGATATAGTTGGAATCAGCAACTAGAGGAAATCCAGATATATATAAGTACAACTTCAGAAAGTGGAAACCTCGTAATATTGGTTGCAGCGGCAGCGGCATATATCGATATATATCATTTATTTAGCATTGAGTTAAGATTTGGTGAAATTGGATTGCAGAATATACTTTTAGGGAGTTTTTATGGAGAAAAGCAAGAATAGTTGGTTGGTTGGTGTTTTCAACCATTTTGGAAACTTGTGGATTGCGCAGAGCTTTGAGAGCAATCCCGAGAGCCGGACGGGATCCGGAAATGGGCGCACAGATTGCTCTTTCAGTGTTGTTTACACTTTTCATATTACGTTATCCCTAATTATATCCAATATATTATCATGTATATATAACTTATGAATTAATTAAATTAAATGATATACATGTATATGTATATTAATCAGCTAGGGTTCAAAAGAGCATATCTAGAAATAGTTAGAATCAAAATAGTTTCTTTAATTCTGAAATAATTCATTAATTCTTGATAGCAAATTAGAGGAAAGCAATTAAGTAACCTTTAAATTTCTTTTAATTAAAGGATATGTACGTATACATGTAATTGCAGATTTTAATTTCCGAATCCGTCCCTTGCTTTGAGCCCGCTTGGGATTACACAAAAAAGTAGAAGATAAAGATTTAATTCAAAATACACAATTAAATTAACTAGAAAAAAAGACCATATAATCAAGCAATGAAGGAAATAAGTATAATACTAAAGTAGAAGGAAGACAAGACAAAAGCATATTTTAAAAAAAGAACAAATTAAAGAAAAAACATATTGAAATCAAATTAATCAAATTAAAAGCTATAGAGATAGAGGACACGAATTAAGTATGCATAAAGTGATTCATAATTAATAAACAAATAAACAAAAAAACAAAATATAGGGTTTTTGAAAAAAGTAATGTAGCAAAGTGAAATAAAGTTAAAAATCTCTGGTTTTAGAGAAGATAAGAGAAATTTTGATAATATGGATAGATGGTATATAAATTAATATAATGAACCATCGATCTATATTCTTTTATTTAAAATAGTATTATAGCTTATGGAGCAAGACCCATGGTTTTAGTTCTACGTGGATCATAGGTATAAGTATAATGACCTTTCTTTAAATCTGGTCTAATTTTACCTTCTAATTTCCAAGAGGCATATTCAGGAGTGATAACACTATGAAAAGTATATCTTTGATTGAATTCATCAGAAATTTCAGTTAATTTAACACCATCTTCACTGATATCCATTTTATAAATATTTTCATCACCAGCATTCATATATCTTAATAATCTATTTAACATTTCTTCAGCTCTAACTGGACCTTCCATAACTTTCTTATAATAATAATCTGGAGAATAAGTTTTTAAAAATGGAATAACATCATCTTTAATATTTAAATTTTGAATTGTAACAACTTGATATTTTTCATTTCTAACACCAACTAATAAATTATGACAACTTGAAAAAATACATTGCATTGTCCAAGCAGTTAAAACTTTCAAAAAACCCATTTTATTTTCATACATAAAACATAATAATTCATATGGATCTTCTTTATTATTCAGAACTGATGGAACATTTGGAACATAACATAATTTAACTTCAGTAAAACCAGCAAATGTTTTTCCAACTTTAGTTGGATCTATACAATCAATTTCTGAAATTGTTATTGTATTTAAACCATTTGGTAATCTAAAAGATTTCATACATTTATAATGATTAATATTTGATAAAGTTGGTTTCTCACCACCTTCAGTTAATAAATCTTCAAATCTAATTCCTATATAACCATATTTTTGTTCATCTTGATCTCTTAAATCTCTTGAACTGAAATACCATTGATTTTCAAATCTAACAATATCATAACTAGAATCTTTATGTAAAGCAATATCTCTAAATAAACTAACTAAAGTAACAATTGGATAGTTAGATAAATCTTGATTTTGATGATATTCATAATGAATAATAGTAGCTAAGAAATTAGTAATTCTTGATTCATCAGGAGCAAAAGTCTTCTTGGTGAAATTATGATAACCTTTTAACACATTCCAATCTAATACTCTTTTTGTTCTTCCAGTAGCTGGATCAAATTCATTAATTGGAGGAACGTGGAATTGCTTTAAACCACGATGATTAAACTGAACTTCAGTTTCAGAGAGTTGTGAGTACTCTGATAATTTTTGAAAATTCATACGTTCCATATTGTTGTAAACTTGTAATTGATTTACCAGTAATAATTTCGAGTATCAATTGAAGTATATAGGTTGTGTATTAAACTGTTCAAGGAAAATGAAAATTCTCCAAAGGTATGTTTCCTCCATTAAAATTATCGAATTCGATCGATCGAATTTTAAAAATGGTTATTTTTGTGCGGCTTTTTCTCTTGAAGTTACAATTAAATTACGATAAATGAATTAGAATTTCATAAAGAATTAATTAATATGAAGAAAGTAAGAAATTATGCAAAATATAAGTAAATAAAATAAATAGAAAAACGAAAAAGCAGTGGATTAATAATCAACTTTCTTATCTAATCCACACAAATCAACCAATTTATCAATGTGTAATTTAAGTAAACATTGTTCTCTACTTAATTCTCTAAATTTTTTCAAATAACTTTCAATATCATCATCATTATCACTCTTTATTTTCCCTCTACTTATTAAATCTTCTAAAACAACTAATAAATCAGTTAATGATTCATATTTACAAACTAAATCATATAATTGATTATAAACAACAGTTTCAGCAATTAATCCTTTATCTATATCAGGTAATTTTTCATATATAAGATTATCTAAATTAGATAACGTTGATTGCATTTCATTTGTTCTTATTAAAATTAAATTTTCATTTTGTTCTATTTTTGCACTTAAATATGATATATAATTTGTATCATTTATATAAGATTCATTTAATTTAACTAATTTATTTTGTAATTCTAATAATGGAACCATCACTGAATTATTAAAGTCTTGAATTGTTTGACCTTTAGCAGCTTTTAATGCATGTGATATGTTTTGTTGAAGTTGTTGTCTATTTGGATTAGGTGGTAATAAAGGAGGTGGCTTTGGAGGGGAAGCAGTTGTTGATTCAATCATTGGTGATATTGTAGCAATTGATAATCTTGGTTGTGATTGTTGTTGTTGTTGTAATGGTCTTGGGGATGTGATAGTTGATACAGAATCAGGAATTGAAGTTGTATCTGATGGTAAAGTTGGGTTAGGTTTAGGAGGTAATCTTGGTTCAGGTGTACCTGAAGGAGATGGGGATGGTTGATTAGACAAAACAGTTAAAGGATGATTTATAATTGGTTTTGGTGGTAATGCTGGAACAATAGGAGGGTTATCATTTGATTTAATAAATGGAGAATAATGTTTAGTACAATGTAAAAAAATTTCTAATAATTTTAATAATCTATTATCTTTAGGTTTAACATTATCATTATTTAAATCATTACCAAAATTATGAGTCCATGAAGATAAAAAAGGATGATAAAATCTACCATTTGAATCAAAATAATTATTTGGTGTAATTAAATAACCATCAATTATATTTTGTAAATAAATTAAAGGTGGTACTCTAGGATATTCAAAAGGTAACCATATTTCAACTGGAATATTTAAATCTTCATTAATTGAATATTCACCATAAAATTTCAAAAGTAATTCATCTTTACCAAAATCATTAACATGAATGGAAGTTCTTATCTTTAAGAAATTATAAACCATTAAAATAAGAGAAACATCTTGATAACTTAACACTGCATTTGAATATTCAGGTTGTAGTACACGATATAACCACTGTAATACTGAATCTGGTAGTTGTGGCATTGGTCTATTGATACTCTGTTCTGTTCTGTTCTGTTTGCCTTTCTATCAAGTGATAAAATATGGTCTGTTTAGCTAGTGTCTAAGTCTGTTTCAATTGAGCGCAGCGATTAAACACAGAAATTAAAAGTGTTGCTTAACATACGCTGGTTTTAACTGGAACAGCTACTCAACCACATCAAATACACACATAATGGCATTAGGAGGGTATGTTTCTACAACTAGAGACTCAGAAATATCAATAGTGTCTTTTTTTTGCAATGTTGGAAAGTGTTTAGATCATGTTATCGAAGAAAGAAATTCCATTTGGCTGGCTGCTTGCAATATAAACTACAATAAAAAGATACAAATTTCATCATATATCAATTACAATTGCAAATACTAACAATATTAATTCATTCATTATAATTACAGATATCTTGTTTTAATTGTTTTATTAGCAAATCTTGCTGCTGGTTATATATTTTGGAAAGTTGCTCCAAAACAAGATCAAACGTATGTATTTTATTAATCAATAATTATCATTTGTTTTTAATTCAACTTTATTTTTTACAAGATATACTAACACAACATTTAATAATTAATTTAATAATAATAAAGTGTTTGGAGAAGTACAGTTAGTTTAACTTTAGCAATGATGTTTTTAATGTGGGCTATTACTTATCTATGTCAATTACATCCATTAGTGGAACCAAGAAGATCAGATTTAAGACCTGAATATGCTGAATAAGTTTATTAAATATTTAAAACATTATACATATATTCACTCTTTTCCCATCAAAAAAAAAAAACACCAATTTTAAGAAAAAGACAATTAGGATCATGATTCATCAATAATTACTCTTCATTTAAAATTCTATATAAATAAAACAAAGGTTATTGATATTAATTGATTGTCCATTCATATTTTTTTTTCTTTTATTCTATAATTCCATCCTCTGCTTTTTATTTTTATTAATTACTGTTCAATTAAATTATTTTCGATTACAAAAACTCATACAAGTTTAATAATTACATATAATACTGATTTTGTAAAATGTAGTGCAATCCAACCTTTAACAAACTTCAATAATCATTAACCAATTATCAAAGCAACAAAAAGTATTGAACAAATACACACGATCCATTAAATTCAAACACGGTATGAAGTATCAAATCAAAGTTGTGATGAATCCAATGGCTTTATCTTCTCCATAACAAGACCCAGTATTCTACTGATGCGTAAAGAATCTGAGGCAGAAACAGGAGTGTTTATTAATTGATGATAATAAATTGTAATTATAGTTGTAAAATTGTTAGTTAGTTAAATTAAATGAAAGTAATTTTACAAAAAATTTCAAGCTGGTTTTGCATTGAGCATTTCTTGTATAATTACTATTCAATTAACTTATACTGACAATGTCATGATGATATCTAATTATTAGTAAAAAAGAACAACTAACTTCAGGTGTTGAAAAAATTAAAAAAAAAAAAAATGAAAAATCAAAATATGGCGGTGCAAAGGTGTGATTCTGTTAATCAGGGTTTAGAAATTAAACAGATTAAAACTGATTGAATCAATAGGGAAAAACACTAGTTTACCATTTATTTCATATATCATAACAACAATAACATCAATCTAAGATAATGGATGCTATCTCTGACTTATCATTGATCTTAAAATCTATCTTTCCATATATCATATACCCTTTTATTGTTGCCTTTGATAGCTTTAATTTCCTATTCATCACACCAATTAGATTATTCATAGATACAATTATCTTTGGATCTATAGTATTACCATTGAATGTGTTTTGTACAATATTTAGAATCAATATTCATATTAATTTAGATGATTTAATTGAATTTTCACAAGTTGTTTATCAATATTTAGCAATTGCTTTAATGTTTGGATGTTGTTTAGGTATAAGTAATGCATTATCAATGTGGTTAATTAGTTATTTCATTAGATCAACTATTAGTTCAATTGAATTGTTTAGTTTTAGAAGAATAGGTTATAGAATGTTACAACATATTCCTTATTTTGATGAATTG